>WYEA01026496.1:20250-45788 GCA_033558465.1 Alcedo atthis | reverse complement strand
GTGCGGGGGGACGGTGTCGCCCCTCCGAGCTCCTTGGGCGCGGCGGGAGGGGCTGCGGCTCCACTACTCCAGCCGTTGGGCCGCGAGAGGTAGCTTGTCCCGCCGCCGAGCCGGTACCCCCGCGGGCAGCTCCCGCCGCGCCGCCTCTACAGGTGTCGGCAGCCCGTTGAGAGCGAGAGCCGAGCCCAGGCAGCCGCGCCGACAGCGGCTGGGTGTCCGCGAACGGATCGCAGGGCAAGGGGCGGCCTGGCGCGGCGCAGGGGTTGCGGGGTCTGCGCGGTGTGGCGGCCACAGGTGGTAGTCGGGACCCTGTTTTCGGCCCCAGGCTCGCCTGGGCTCCGCCGCGACGGTAGGTGGCTCGCCCAGCTACGTGACGCCGGCGATAGCCCCGGCTCTGCGAGGTGCTGCGACCATCGCCCGCTGGCCTGCGAGCACGGAGTAGTTAAGTGGCAGCCCAAATAATCCTCCTTGTTTGCGGAGGCATTGCTCTCGTGTTTGCCCGGCGCCGATCGCCGCCGAGGAAAGCCGGCCGCAAACGCATTCCTGAGAGGCTTTTGTCGGTTTTTTTCCCTGCTGAACACATTTCGCGAAGTTTCAGCCCCGAGTCGGGAGGGACGGGCTGAGTGCGAGAGCCGCTCTGCGCCCGGGCCAGCCGACTTCGCCGGGAGTTCGGGCTCTGGGCTGCACGGGCAGCGATGTGCGGTGGTGACAGTGCTGGAAGGGCTGGAGTTCAAGCTGGGTCGCTAGGTCAGGGTCCTAAGGAATCTGAGGAGCGAAAAGCCTTGTTGTGCTTGAGTAGATCTTTCTCTCTCTCTCCCTCCTCTCTCTCTTTCCCTCTTTCTCTCTCTCCACTCCCAAAATAACTTCCCAAAAAAACATACTTAACATTCCTAGCAATCAAAAAACAAACGGATACGTCATGTATTTTGACAACTGGTATGTTCGTTTGCTGTCAGTTCTGTCAGACAGCTGCTTGGTAAGAAATTGAATATAATTTTATTTCCTAGCTATACATTTCAACTCCTGCAGCTCTTGAAGGTAGACTTGGAGGAGTCTATTTGGACGAGATTATTTCTTGCACTGGCAAGAATGTTATCAGATGAGAAATAGTGTGTGGGAGAGTAGAAGGAGGAGCAGGTGGAAATTTAAAACACATATTGGCCTCCTATGTGCTTCTTCCTGATACCTACAGGAAGAGATGCTGTAGCTAAAACTGTTTCTTTTTTTTTTGTCAAAAAAATGGAATTAATTAAAACTCCATGATGAGATGTTTCTTCATTTTATTTGATCTTGATGGAGGGATTGTACTTGGGCAAGATGGAGAGTTACAACTCGGGTTGAACAGTTGGACTGTGTATTTATTTCCTACACCATTAATTTGTATGGGAACTGAAACACATAAAGGGTCTCTAACAACACTGGGTTTAATTTGTGGCTCTTTCAGCAGGACAGAGAATGAGGAGAGCTAAGGACTATGTTCCTTTTTCATGAAGGCATCTGTAATGAAAGTAAATTGCGAAGTGGTCAATTTGTGCATGAGTTCAGCAGCCTGGCTACATCAGTTTTCTGTAACACTGAGAGAGCTGCTATGAATCTTTCCTGTCTTACTCCAGTATTGTGAGTGGTGAAAGGGAGGATGCTTCCTGACATGTACTGGGATATGTAATTTGTGTTATAGATGAGTTTAAGTAATGGAAGGTTAGATCATCCTTACCCAGGGTGATTAAATCCTTAGTCCAGCAAACAAGCTGTAGCAACTAAATGAAAATTACCATCTTACCAGCTTTCTAATCCTCTCTGTGAATGTTCTAAATTAATAACAGCAGATAGAAAGGCGAAAGGCAGAGTGTGGGAAGCCAGCTGTTAACAGTCTGGGGGATCTTGGTAAGGAAAGGAATGAAGTCATTCTGCCCATGTACTGAGACTGCTTTAGGACCACTGGTACTCTGCTGGATACCATCTGCCAGTGGCAGAGTGCTGCTGGTCACATAGCACTGGCTCCCCTCCTTCCAGCTGTTAGAATGTTAGAATGCTGCTGCCAATCCCTCTGCGGTTGCTCTGCCTCACTCGTGGCTGTGGGAGGGTGGTGTTTTGGCAAGAAGAGAAGTGGCGTGTAAGAAATATCTGTATTTGATCACCAGGAAGGCTGTAGCAGAGTTCGAGAGCAACAGGGCTGGTTGCTCTGGATTTCACAACGGGTGTTTTCAAGCTTTAGTGAGGCATCCCGTGAGAAGCTGACTAGCCCGTGAGCTGCACAAAGCTGCAGTGTACTGTGATATGTGGCTGGGCAAGGGTGATGGAGTAATGTTTTTTTTCTGAAGGATGTGGAAGCCACTGCCAGGGTGTTATATGGAACTAGGCTAGACCAGTTCTGGTCTGTCAGTCCTGTGCCACTGCATAGGAAATGACCACCCTCTCTAACAAAGCTAGCTCCACATTTGTTTTCTACCTTCCTGCTTTCCCACGGTCTCCTTTGATCCTCTGGTTCCTCCTTTATATGCCTTTCTTTCTTAAATGTGCTTATCCAGTTGGCTTCTGCGTTTTCTCATGGTAACACATTCCATATATTCGCTCCTGCTTGAGGGAAACACTCCCCGTCCACCCACACGTAACAGCGCTCTGGGCCAAATCCCAATCCCTTCCGTGTCCGTGTAAACTCGAGCAGCTCCACCTACTCCAGCCCTGCTTGCTTTGGGGTTGCAGCTCTCTAGCTCTGGGTGCACCCTGATCCTCGGGCTGGACCGAAGAAGGGTCAGGGAGGCTCATTCTGAACACACGCCCACGTCGCGCGACAGAAATATCCGTTCTCCGAGTAGCTCCGCTCCTCTGCGAGGTGTGCTGTGGAACAGGCTTGGCTTTCGTGGGTTTAGCAAGCAGCAGGGAAGCTTTCTGTAACGCAGAGGAACGCTGAATAACGAGACCTAATTGATTCTTCCTCGTATCCCAGCTCTTTCCAAAGGTGTACAGTGGAGCAAGCGTGGCCATTTCTTAGCGGCGCGGGAGCGCTGTAGCTAAAACTCAAGCCCGGGGAAAAGAGGGAGGTGTGGAGCAAACGCTCTTAGCGCTGCTGGATTCAGTGAAATAACAAAGCTCCCAGCAGTTCTGTCTGTCTCTGCTATGCAGAAGCTCACCACGCTGTTACCCGAGGTGGAAAAAGCCTCGTGTAGACCCACTGAGCCACCACTTTTCTCCCAACAGTTGTGCTTTCACCGCTTGCCTTTGAGTATTGCTTACCAGAGCTAGTAGAGCAGTGCTGAGACTAACAACCCCCTCTGTGCTGGTAGGGTATGTAATTCCAGACTGCCAACCTAGAGTAATTTGCTGTACTCCAACCCCCCTTCTTCTGGGGGTGGGGCGGAGTAGTATTTTTTTTTTAGGTATGAAATTTACAGGATCTCCAATCAAATTAAAGGTGTCCCAGGGTCAACCCGTGAAACTAAATTGCAGCCTCGAGGGAATGGAAGATCCCGAGATGTTGTGGATCAAGGACGGAGCAGTGGTGCAAAGCGTAGACCAGGTGTACATTCCAGTAGATGAAGAACACTGGATCGGCTTCCTCAGGTACAACAGGAGCAGAGAAGGAAGGATGTCGTGGACACTTTTGCACACTTTTCTGCACACTTTTCTGCTGTCAGCTGTATCTGTGCAACTGCGGTTTCCCTCGGCGGGGCAGGGTGCTTAGGTCTGCAGTTCTGTTGTGTCCCCTCACATGCTGAGCAGCCACCAGTGGCTGAGATTTTAAGCTCTAGAACCATACTGGTTTCCTAACTACCGTGGTGACAGGTGCTTTGCTAATGCCCCTGATGCTCGAGAGGTGGCTTCAAGGTGATAGGGTGTTCTTGCCTTGTTTATTCATCTTGTTCTGTGGTGCAGCAGGGAGGCTAAGTTCTGACTTAAATAGGTTTTCTCTCTCATTCTTCTGTTCTCTTACTCTGTTTTGAACTGTCACTCTGCCTAAAGGGTGAGGATTGTTAATTGACACGAGACTCCCAGGACTACGTCCCCCTCCTTTCTTGGGGAGGAGTATTTGTCACCTGAACCATTCCTTTTTGCATAGAATTTCCTAATGCATTTACACTTTGTGGTATCACTCCTACTATGCTCAGAGGTTCAAAACCTCTTCTCTGCAAAGCAGCTCTCTGCCTTTGTTTCAGCAAAAGAAGTGTGTCAGCCAGTTGTGGAATCACCAAGTTAAATAAGACCCAAGGTTGTACTCTGGCTTCTTCTGTGCATAAAGAGAGCCTGTACAAGCAGACATACCATGACCGTGAGGGCTCAATACTGTTGACTGACTGAGAATCACTCCTCCCTGAGCTCCAGCTTTGTCTCCTGTTAGTTTTTTTCAGCTGACATTGTGAAAGTCAGCAATTCCAGCAACTAAAAGTCTCTGCACTACAGCTTGTCTGTAGGAAACATTCTGATAGGAAAAAAACATCCGTGCCTAGTAAAACTATTCCGTAACATTATGTTCTGAAAACAGTTTTTCTTGAAACTGTACTGTTTATTAACCCCCTAGCTGCACTCACAATCTCTTTCTTCTTTTTCACGCCTTGTTTTCTTCCACCGAGAACCTTCTGCAGCACCAGGGCTAAGTTAGGATGCTAAGTGTAGATGTGTCGTATCTTTTTCTCCTTTTTTTTCTTTCTTCTCCTAAAGTGATCATTTCTACACCCACTGTGTGACTCTGCTGCGTTGGCTGTGTTTCAGAACATGTGGCTGGATGGGCAGGACAGCTGATGCCATTTGAAGGTACAGCTCTGAAAATCAGGCTGTAGTGGGTCCGTGTATTTCAACATTCTCCCTTTTCTGACATCCTTCCTGAGATGTTCTTTCCCTTCCCTCAGGCAGGCATCAGATCTGCTGAGGATCCCTTCGTGGCTGCACATCCCCCAGGGGGCAATCAGCATTTTTACACTGACAGGCACTTGGTGTCACACCAGTGCCTTCGGTAGCTGAGATCTTGTTGCTTTGGGACTAAATTCTCGTGTTGCCAATGGGAGTGAGGATACCACAGTTTCCAGCAGCAGAGCAAGGAGCCTCCCCAGAGCTGGAGGCCTGTGACTGCCTTCCCCTGTTTGGATGCATCCTCTCGGAAGAGGAGCTGTTGCTGAGCGAGGGAGGGGCCAGAAGAGTTTGTAGGGTGAGGTCCTGTGCTGAAGCAGGCCAGCAAAACTCCCTAACATCACTAGTTGAGAGGCCCAGGTAGTATTTCAGCGTGAAGTGCTTCTGGGATGAGAATAACACTGAGTACAGCTGAGGTGAGGGGGGCACCTTTTCTGACCCATCTGTTCCTGAATGAGACTGTCACCAGTCCCGTGACCCGAAGCAGAACAGTCGGGCTCACTGACGGTCCTCGATCCGGAGTTTCCTGCTAGCTCAGATGTTTTAGGCCAAGCTGTCACTCTTGAAGACTAGCTAGAGTTCAGGACTGGGATGACCAACCCCTTTTCTGTCCTCGGAGGATGCCAGTGATGGATTTTCTGCAAGGACATTTCAGACGAAGGCTGGCTGCTCTGCTGAGGATTCCCTCCACCCACTTTAGAGCAGCCTCCCAGGGCGGCTCTTCGGCCACACGCTTTGTGCTGGTGGGCTGTTGCCCTCCTCTGCAGAGCTGGCTGTGTCTCAGTGGGTGTTGTCCGTGCATCTGGTTTTCCAAATGCTGGAGGGTCCTTTGGGGCAAAACCATGCTTTATCCACGTAAAATATCCATATGGCTTTTGACTTTTTTCAGCTTGAAATCCGTCGAGAGGACAGATTCTGGGAAGTACTGGTGCCAGGTTGAGAACGGGGGGAAGAAGGAAGAATCACAGCAAGTGTGGCTCATAGTGGAAGGTAAGGAGGAGTAGTAGTGCTGATTTCCTTTCAGGGCTGACCCACTGATATGCTTTAGGTGGAAGTGGTGAGAGCAGATTGCTCCAGTGACAGGCTTCTTGGCTCTGAACCATTGCTGCTAACATGCAGGAGTAAGAAATAGGAGTGAGTATCTTCAAGGAGATGAGCTGTCAGTTCATTACCTTCTGGTTTTATTTTGGCACATGAGGAAACAAGATCCTTTTGTACACACACTTCTTTCCAGCCCCTCAGTTCACAGAATCACAGAAATTAGGGGCTGGAAGGGAGCTAGAAGATCATCTAGTCCAACCCCCCCTGCCTGAGCAGGATCATCTAGACCAAGTCTCTCAGGAACAGATCCAGTTCATTGTTCTTTTCATATTCACAGAATGATGGGATAGTTCAGGTTGAAAGGGATCCAAAGGGATCATCTGGTCTCTAACCCACTTCTGGGAGTAAGGTCACAGCCTGGTTCTGTGCATCACTCAAGTCTTTGAGGGCAAGGTATGGTCATAGCCCAGTTCTGAGTTTCAGAAGTGCTGTTGTACATCAGCTCTTCACAGCTGTGACAGTTCCACGTGATACTGTTTTGTCCAGTCTTGTCTGATAGAGTAATTACTAAATGGTTGCCCAAAAGTCATCCAAGGCAGTGTGAACTGGTGGCTTCTCTGTGTCTGGTTTCATTTCTCTTGAGCCATGACTGTGGTAGATCCTCAGAAACTAGTAGGATGGTTTAATACTTGGTGAGGAAGTTTATAGGAACAGTGCATTTGCAACAAGTGGCTTTGTGGGTGTTATGGGTAACATTTTGGGCCAGAGATGAATTGACAGTTGTAAAGAGGGGGAGGAGGGAGGTGGGAGGTAATATGGTCTGGGGGTCTCACAGCAAAGGTCTCACTCTTTCAGTGCTGTGGAAACATTCATAGCAATTCTTACAGGAAGAGGAACACTTTCATGCTGCCTTCCATAAATCCCAGGCTTTTGTCCACCTAAATTTTCAGGTGCAGTTTCAACTGAAGACTGTTGTTTACAGCTTAAAATGCTCTCTATTGTGCAGAGTTTCCATTTCTGTTCCAGTTACCATGGTCTGCTCCAGAGGTGGCTGCATTTGCATGGTGGGTGAGTTGGGTAGCTCAGTGTGCTAAGCCATCTGAAAAACCAAGGACCCCTTCTGGATAGTACAGGCAAAGAAAAATATCAAAAGTCACAAAAATCAGCTGTAGCTGTTGTAAGGAGGAGTGTTGGGACTGAAGGCCAAAGCCTACAATGGAAGCATAAGCTAAAAAAAATGCAACTGGTTGCCAGTATGAGAAAAGGAAGTAGGGCAGAAGCTAGTTAAACTTGAATGTAGTCATGTGAAATGGGAGTTAGTGGAAAAAAAAAATTAAAATAATGTGAAGGGATGGATTTAAAAAAAAATATGTCAGCTGTTAGCATAAGAAAACACCAGGGAATGCAAAAGCCTGTCAGTGCCACTGTCACTGTTCATTTCACATGTGTTTCTCTGCTGGGTGTCCCAGCTTTTTCTAGCAGAGGGTGCTGTATTGAAAATATCTGTTGTCCTTTTCATCTGAATGAGGAAGGATCTTTATTCTAGTCATTTGCAGCCTTCAATATGTGTGGACACCCTTCAGTGTGCCACCCAAAACAAGTGTGGACTGCTGGTGATCTAATCTGACTTCCATTCAGGTAGTCTGTCCTGGGCAGAGTTTGTAGCAATCTTTGTCCTACAGCTAAAATGTTTGGTCTTATGAAAAACTTCTCAGGTATTTAAAAAACTAAATGATTTTCAAAGTGTTTGCAAACTAGATTCTGGCCTTGCCAAGAACATGAGAGTGATTGTCAAGAGGCACACTGCAGACTGTGGCCATCTTAAAAATATGGATTAGGTATCTTACAGAGCCTTCCCTCTGAAATAACACCTCAGTTTTCCTGGCAGTTGGCTGCTTAGTGCCTCCATGGTGCACCTGTGGAAGGGGGGGGTACCTGCACTCACCTCTGGTACCAGGAACTGGGAGGCAAACATGTCACAGCCATTGAGGTGTCCAGATAATGCACATATGAGGGCAGTGCAGGTTTGTGAGCTGGCTGAGTCAGCTGCACTCTCTGAACTGTGAGAGTTTGTAATTGTGGTGCTGGGTGATCTCATTGGCTGCTCCCAAAGTGAGAAAACATGCTGAGCTGGGCAGGATCTTCCTGAAAGTTTACCTTGGGTGTCACATTAAAGGCATATGAGGCAGGAATCCTGGTCACAGGTGGAAGCAGCCATGGTATTTTCCCTTTTAATTTTCCTTGGAGAAGGAGGGCAAAGCAAGTAGAGACATCATAACTGTTACCTGGAAAGTTTATTAACTTCTGTTGTTCATGTATGACTAACAAGTTAAGGAAAACACACAGGCAAAAAGCAGCAGTGAATCTGATGTATTTAGCTGTCCTGCTCTTTAACCTTTGCACAGACAGACACCATAATTACTGAAGGGACCTATTTTTAGACCTGTTTTACTTCATTTGTTTACTTGACACTTTAAAGGGAGTGGCAAGGAGATGAGGAAAGCACAAAGAAACTGCCACATGCTAGATGCTAACAGCAACTAGAAGGTCAGTGGAAGACTGACAGGAAGGCCAGTGGACACAGCTTGCAGCTGGAGCATAGGGGAAATGTCAAGAGTTAGGCTTCTGGATGCCTGTTTAGGCACCTGCATTAATGGCCTGCTGTTGGAGGTGGTTAGCATCTGCCACACCAACTGGGGTTGCTTGGGCCTGTCATCTCTGCCCAGGGATAGATGGTGTAATTTAAGATTGTGAGTGCACAGTGTTGTCAGCCTCTCTGTTTCTGTGAGGTAACATCAGCAGTTTCCAGAACACACTTTTTTTCCAGCTGAAAAGACCTCATTTTGGTGTAAAAGCAGTTGGTAGCAGCTGTGTTTAAGGCACAAAATTGTGAGCATAAAAGGCAACTGCTTTTCTTGGCCTTCAGTTCTTCCACCAGCCACCAGAAGCACACATTAGCTGTTCTGCCAGGGTTGGCACTGGTGCTGGTGGTTGTGTTTCCTTGTTGGAAGTGCTGAAACCAGAAGAGTTTTGGCATTTCCCTTGAGAGGAACCACAGCCCCTGATACCTTGAGTTGTGCCTGGTTGTTGTTGTTTAGAAATGACCTGAGGTGGTTTAGTGCTGTGGCTGCATTGCCCTCCCTATGGGCCTGATCTGAGGCCTGTTGGACCAAGTGGGTGTCCTTCCATGGTGGAAACAGTTATCAAGTGGGTTATGCCTATGGATAGTCTTCAGCTCTGAAGCAAATTACCCCTTGCTCCAAGGCAGCCTGGTTCTCATGGTGTTGGAGTGTTCTGGAAGGTGGTTCCAGCCAATTAAGCTGTGGAGAGAACATTGTAAATGATCCCAGTCTCTCACTGGGGGGGATTCTTTCTTCATTCATGGGTTTGTTACAGCCACTAGTTCAATGTATTTGCAAGTTTCAGTTTAAATGCATGGGAAGAAGTATTTACAGCTGGGTTAGGTGTCTCTTAAAGTGGTGTCTGCCACTGATAAAGGTATTGACTTGGAATCTTTGAACTCTAGTCTCTCCAGCTGAAAAATTGAGCAAAGACTGCCACTAAAAGCTACTTCATAAGGGAGTCTGGAAGGAGACTCAGAGGTTTTTCCAAGGCATTTTGGGAAGCAGGCAATCTTTTCTCTCTGACTTCTTCTAGCATTAATGTGTAGATATGAATGCTTTGAGGTGATCCAGCATATCTGACCCTTGGTTCTTGTGAAGGGCTTGAAGTGAGTTGGATTAGGCATAGGCACAGGGCAGATTGATGTCCAGTGTTGGGCACTGATACTATTGGTGGAAATAAACAAGAGACAAAAAGTCTTTCCAGTGATTATTTATCACTTGTCTGTTGCTTTTCTAGGTGTGCCCTACTTTACTGTGGAACCTGAGGATGTGTCTGTATCTCCTAATGTCCCATTTCATATGGCCTGTGCTGCTGTTGGTCCCCCTGAACCAGTGACAATTGTATGGTGGATGGGAGACTCTAGAGTGGGGCTTCCAGACATCTCCCCCTCCATCTTAAATGTGTCAGGTAAGGCTGCTGCCAATGCAGGGGATCACTTGGAGCATCAAAAGAGGTGGAAAGCTCTTCTGACTGTGCCTAATGACACTGGGTAGCCATGTAGTGTGAGAATGATCTTTGACTGTACTTTGAGAGTTGAGAGATTGTGATCACCTACAAAGCCAGATCATGTCAAGGGGTGATCTTTGTTCTGTGCATTTTCTGCTGGCTTGAGGTGCATAGGCTTGGATACACAGAGCTTGGATGGGACTGACACTATGGTAAAGATGCTACCAGTCAGATGATGCATTGGGTACCTCTTTTGTTCCAGCTCGTGGAGGGTGCTGATAGTTTTATTTTTATTATTCTCAGCAGCTCTGAGCCAAGGTTGAACTAGTTAATTTGAAAGAAAAGGTTTTAGAAGTAAGAGGTATCTCTGGGGCTTCATTATTGTTAATACAGTTAAACCCAGGTTGAGTTTGTACATTTTTGGCCATCCTTTGAGCTATCCAATTCTATCAAGTCTTCCCTTTGAACCTAATCTATATGCTAATCAAAACATGGCTTCTGATTTGCAATGGTTTTATCATCTGCTCTCTCTCTTATAGCCACTCAGTGCTGTTCAAAGTTGGAAATTAAAACTGCTCCCTTATGATATCATCTGCCTGTTGAAATGGAAACTGAAAAGGTTGATAGTTGAGAGGGGAAAGACAAGAAAACAAGTCTCCCTTCCTTCACTGAACTCATCCCACAGTGCCTCACAAAACTTGTCACTGTGGGGCATTGCTGTGGGTGCCTCAAGAGAATCTGCTCTGAGTGATTTTCCAAATGACTTGGTATTATATATTCATCAGCACCAACTTTCTTTGCCCTTTTGGGTGTTCTTACTGCTGTCCCTTGGGTAGATCTTGTCTTTGCAATAGGAAAAAAAAAAAAAGACCTATTGCATGGTCAGATTGCTAAAGCTTGTTAAAAAAAAGTTAAGAAAAAAATCACTGCTAGCATAAGAAAGTACCAAATTGTGAAGAAAATAATAAAGTACTGGCTAGAAAGGAAAAATTAAGAATGGTCAGCAAACAGCAGGTTGGATTAAAGGATTGCTGTTTTGGGAAAGCAGAGCTGGCAATGGTGCTGGAGAGCAAGGAGATCTTGGTTTGTGATGTGTGTTGTGTTTTCCTCAGGGCAGGGCTGTGTTTGGTTCTGTCTTTGGGACATACCTACCCCATCAGGTGCTGCACTGCTGCCCAGCCTAGCAGCTTTTCCCTCTGGTTCACTAGAGTGAGTGGAGGAAGTGAAAATACTTTACTTTTCAACTTGATAGCAGTCCCTTCTCTCTTTTCCACCTTCTTCACAATACCATTAATCTTGGGCTTGGGAGATTAACCAGAGGGCAAAGCCAGCTGCTGTACAAGCTGCTTTGTGCAGCTCTGAAATCTTTCTCCCTCCTAAACTGTGCATCCACAGTGTGCTAGTCCTTAACTTTTGTCAGAGAGAGCCCTCTAAGGCAATGGAGTGAAAACATAAGCTAGACACTTCAGGCAGTTTTGCAAATCATGTCTTAATTCTGATTAGTTATCAATACCTATATGTATTTTGGAACAGCAAGACCTCCCTATGATGCCATGTTCAGACCTTTATTAGATAGATAGGTAGGTAGATGGTGGGGGTGGGTGGTGGTAGGTAGATGGTGGGGGTGGGTGGTGGTAGGTAGATGGATGTGGACATCTAACTGAACACTGTGACCTGCTGTTCTGCCAGATTCATCCTTCTTTTTCAGTGCTTTCTGAAGCTCCCATGGAAGTTTTTCTACACTGCCACAATCCATTCAAAAAGAAGGTGTTTAGCACATTAATTACATTGAAATCCATGTGCCTTTGATTGGCACTCAGCTCAGCCCTCCAATTGCCTATAGCTGGATGTCACACAACTGAAATTCTGCAGAAGGTTGAAGCTGGGTTATATATGATTATATAGCTCTTTCCTTTCCTTTTCTTGGCTGATATACAGGTATTAATCAAAGCACAGTTTTCTCCTGTGAAGCTCACAACGTCAAGGGATTGTCTTCATCTCGGACAGCCACTGTTCAAATTAAAGGTGAGAGCACAAGAAAATGGGCAAGGGACTCTGGTTTGCTCTGGGGAGGGAAAGTAGGGCTCCTTCATGCAAGGGATTGGCTCAAAGCTGCCAGTGAGCAGCACTGCTTGGGGCTTTCAGCAGTTGAAACAACACTTTGTGCTCTACCAGCAGTACCCACTCACTCTGGGTCATCTCTCAGCCTGTGGATAATAAACCACATCTGATTCAGGAGCAGGAATGTGATGTCAAATCACTTTTTTTATTTATTTATTTTTAATTTAAAAAAAAAAGAGTCAGGGCAGTCAAATTGTCTAAAAGATGAGGCTGGATATAAATCTGTAGCTGGGGAAACCTTTCCTTGGAAACAGATGGGTCTTGTTAGAGCTAGAGAGACCATTATTTCTGCTTGCTTCTATTGGCATCACATCAGGTGCAGAAAAAAACATGATCACCAGTGGTCAGTGCAGTCTGCTTATCCTCACTGCTTTTTTCAAATTCTTTGATCTTTAAATAAAACTCCTCCAAAACAATTCCTAGCCTTTGCACCACCACTTGCCATTTGGAAGTCCCTAAATGGATGTTGCTTTTACTGAAATGGGGATAATACAGCAATCAGCTCTTCCCTTCCTCTTCATGTTGAGATGCTTCTGCATTTGAATTTTTAGTCATGCTTTAATGTGCATTAAATGACATGATTATCAGTTCCAGGAGAGGCATGTCACAGAAATAATTTGTTCCAAGTGGTAGCTTATTTCTCACCACAAATAAGAGCAAACGTTCATGTCTGTATCACAACTCAGTTGTATTAGCTAATATTCATTAAAGTGTAGCTTAAAACCAGCTGTACTTTTACAGTATTATTTTTTTTTTTCTTCAGGACATTGTGGTTACTGCTATGCCAAGAATGCAGTGTGCTGGACTAGTAAAATTTATAACTCAATTTAAAAATGTTTGGAGTCGTTGCCTTAAAGGCTTGTCTATGCAGGGGGATTAGTTACTGTGGAATGTATTTTCTTTTAATATTTTTATTCTGGAATAGACTTGAGTTCACAAAGCTATTATGCTTTTAAAAAAATCTCAAGATGTAATTTGAAATAACAGCATTAAAAAGGGGGGTTTTCTTGAATGATAACACATTATTTATTGTTAAAATATATTGTATTTATTTAACTGTTAATAAGATGATGGGGTAAATGCCTCAGATTTTTTTCCATTTCCCAGCAGTTGCATTTTGTCAGAGTTCTCCATAGAGGTTATTGAATTCACACAACCTATTTGGGAAGGACTTCTCTCCATCACACACTTGGTACACACACACATGCACTTTTTAGAGCTGAGGAAGAGCAAACTTAAGTGATGTGGCAAATGTTGCACCAATATTTGGCATGTCCTAGAGATAAACAAGTTTTTAAGTAGCAAGTTCATTGCTGTAGCTGTAAATTTTCTATCTGTAATACCTCAGAGATGGATCTAAGTAGTTACAAACATGGAAGTGATGAGGCTCTTGTAAAGAGCAAAACTTTTGAAGTTCTAGTACATTAAAATAAATGCAAAAAAAAAAAGAAATAATGATGATGTATTAAAATAAAAGCAAAACTCCTAACAAGAACAGGAACAGGAGCAGGCCTAGATGATGTTTTAGTCCTTGATCCCATGACCATGTAGACTTGAAGTAAATTACTCCTGGGAGTAGTTGTCCATAGATGCATTATCAGAGCCTTCCTCTCTTACACAGATCCATCTGCTAAGGAAGGCTCAAGTCTTTCTACAATTTATTCAACAACTTGTTTCTTCTTGTATTTACAGAGACAGATATTTTTTGCTAGTACATTTACAAACTGTTGACATTTCTTCCTATTTGCTGTTGTTGTTGATTATCTATTCTCTTTAGTGCCCACAATGTGCTGGGTGTACTCCAAGCAGAAAATTACTGCTGTTATAGCTCACAGTCCCCAGCCTCCTACAAAGCTCCATTGTTCCAGCCACTCTACGAGCACAGAGGAAGTTAAGTCTCATTATGTTAACACTCAAGGTCCTGTTTTCAGACTGGCTTTGCTCTCCTTCATGTGTGCTTAATCAGGGTTGTGTTCTTGTGCTTCAGAGCACAACAGGAAACAGCCACCCAGAGGTTTTTCCCAAAGGATGGTGGGGAACTTGCATCTGTCCCTTCTACAGGTTATAGGGTTAGAATTCTCCAAGCTGACCCTTTTTTGGTGTCTGACTCTGGAGTGGATGTGTTTAGCAGTTGATTACTTTTTCTCACTGCCCATAACTCCTTTGGCCCTGCCACCCAGTGCTGGAAATTATGTGTTGCTAAACACAGAAGTTATGAGGAGGTTTACAAAGACTTTAAGGGCAGTGTTCCAGTGATACCCATGTAAATAGTGAAAACAAGCTTCACAAACCCAAATACCCAACATCAAAAGGGAAAGAAACCAAGGCACAGAAAAGCCTTAACTCTCAAAGGCCATTCACTGAAAGTCAAAGAACTTATTCCCCATCTTCCACCCCAGACCTGTGCTCTGCTGTCCCATCTCCCACCCATGAACATTGTCCTTATCTAGGTGGCAGCTCCCTGCCTTGGATCCTGATAACTGGTTAACCAGACAACAAAGGCTTTATAGGGTTAATCTGTGTCACCATCTCTTCCCTACCCCCATTCTTGGCTCCAGGCCCTCTGCAGATTTCTGGGAGGGGCTATGGTCTGTGCATTTCTCTTGCAAGGTGACCCTGTGGAGATGCTGATGGCAGAATTGTGGTTGTCCTTGGTGCAGTGAGTAAAAGGTGCTCTCTGGCAGAGTAGAAGATGGAGCTGGAGCAATCCTGATTTGCAGTTACTCTTCTACTGCTGCATTTTACTGGATACAGCTCAGAGGAGATGGAAAATTTGGTTTATAGGTCCACATAGGACCACTGAGTTTTTGAAAGGGAGATGCTGAGGGTACAATTTGTCCAGGTGCTCAGGAAAAATATTACTTATGGCAGCAGTACAGGATTATTTTTAAATGAGGGAAAAAGTCAGGGGTATAGTATACACGAAGCTGGTAATTTTTTTCAGGTGTGAGATGCCTAAATAAAAATGGGGACTTGGGAGTGAAAAAGACAGGGTGAGGGGTGTACTGGGAAGACTGGAAAGTAACTATGTGGAATTACAGTGGGAGGATAAGGCAAAGGGAAGCAGTGAGGAAGGAAGGTGCTCAGATGAACACAGCAAGATACTTCTAGCCCCTGCAGTGCTGGAGGTGTCTGGTCAGAGCAAGAGCAGAGAGGCTCTATCACCAGTGCTCTGGTGCTGGTAGGAAGCAGTAACACCTGAAAAATGGCCAGGCTTGGAATCCTGACATTCCTGCCTCTGCCCTTCAGTTGCAGTGTGGTACCAGGCACAACTTCTGCCTCATATTGCCCCTCTATAATCCAGAGTGAAAGAGGCCAAGTTTTCAGCCCAGGCTCCAACCCAGGGGGTTTTAAGAACAGTTTGTAATGAACACCCAGAGGTGGCACCTTTCACCTTTCAACTTTCACCCAGCTGCAGGGTGTTTATTTGGCTTCAGTGCTGCAAAGCACTCTTCGAATGGTGCTGTCAGAGCTGGTTTTGGGGTCTGTGCTGAGGAGAGAGATTTGAAAGCCCTGCTTTGGTTCAGAATCGAGGTCCAGGGGCTGTTGTGTGGCAGAGCTGGGTCACGGATTGCAATGGAGGGGGGCAGGGAAGGGGGCTGAGTAGGGGAGGTATCAACATCACTCACTGGCATTGCTATAAAAGAGATCAACCACTGTCTGTACACACCAAACAAGTGTGCTGGGCTCTTCAAGAATGGGTGCTAAGAGCTTGTTCCATGTTAAAATAATAGTTTAATTCCTGACAATGGGGATGCTCTCTAAAGATGTGATCTTTACTCTACCATTTCTTTTAGTGATTTAATTGTTTCTAGCCTCAAGCCTCTGCCATTTCCATGTGAATACCTGCTCGGTTGTATGCACACTAAAAGGTCTCTTTGTTTCCTTTACAGCCATGCCTCTCCCACCTCTCAATGTCACTGTAAGCCAAGTCACCAGCAGCAACGCCAGCGTGGTCTGGGTGCCAGGATTTGATGGCCGTGCTCCCCTCCATTCTTGCACTCTTCAGGTATGGCCCCTGCCCTGCACGAACAGTGGGACTCCCCTGAGCCACAACGTTGTCTGGGCAATGTTTTGCTCTCCAAAACACTGTGCAGAAGTGTTTCGATTTTTATTCTATAGTTTTAAGGCACAGAAACTTACCAGGATGCAGCTCAGGATATATAGAGGTGCCAAAGAGTAGGGCATGAAGTTCTGAGCCTGAAGTTTCCAGAAGAGAATTTGGGACTGATCCCATTCTTCTTCCCAGCAGGTTATCACAGCAGTTGCTCTGTAGCAGCTGCATCACAGTGCAGCATAAATGATGCAGGTGTCACTCTATGGGAAGTGCCTTTGAGTATCTGCAGGGCTCTCCCACACCCTGCTAGTGTGGAGCAGCTGGCCTGTGGGAGCTTGTTGCAGTGCAGTGGCCTGGAACTCCCATGCCAGCTTAGCCCTGTGCTTCAAAGCACCAGAGAAAATGGTGGGATCTGGACATACCAATGAATATTGGGCTCCTGTACTTTCCCTACCTGATTACAGCAGCAATGAAAGCAGCCCAGTTCATTTACTTCTCTTTTAATTTGGGGGGGGGGAAACTACAGATTTCATGCTCTGGTTTATTCCCTTTCATAAGTAAAAGAAACAATCACTTTGTTTAAACTCACTGTGAGGAAGAATGCCTGAATATAGCTGGCCCCAGTCTCTTGTTTCTGCTTCTGTTACTGTTTTGTTGCTGCTTCTGTTCTTGTAGAGGTCAAAAAAATGGTTTTCTTCCTCTCTTTTATAGCACAAGTTATCTCCAGTTGGAACAGCCTATTCTCTCTGGCTTGCATGCTGCAATGCTAATCACCCTGGGTTTTGAGTTCTCCCTCTCACTTCTGGCAGGGACAGGGATAGGGGGGGGGATGGGACATGTGGAAAAGAGGCCAAATCAGAGCAGCTCAGTTTCTGTCTGCTCAGCAGACACTCACCCCTTCTCTAAGCTCTTTCTGTTCTGTTTGGGGAGGGCAAAGTCTCTTGGAGAGGAATAACTTGGCAATAACCCTCAGCTGACAGAAAGCTCTGCTTCCTCTTTCTCCCACATTGAGAGATTGTGAGAGATGCTGACCCACATTTCTCATGCTTCTGAGGCTCCCCACAACTGCACTTCTACTCACAGCCTCCCAAAAAGAGGTGGTGGATTGAAACTTGGCTGTGGTTTTCTGGCACTGGGGCGTTGCAGCAGGTGCCCCAAGATCACCGTGTTCAGACAGGCAGATTGCTGCTGGGGACAGGGAAGGGAATCACTGTGTTTTCTGGCTGTCAGCACAGGCTGTGGTACATGGCATGAAGGGGACAGATGTAAGAGCACTCTTCTGACTGTTGAATAGAAATTCATCATCAAACTAACAAAGTTTTACACAGTCTTACTGGTTCTTCCTTGCTTTGGGTGACTCTGATAATAGAAAAGCATGTTGTTCTCATTAAGGAAAGTTGAGATTCTTCCTTTTTATTAGTCAAATCAATCAGTGGACTAAAAGTGAGTGAGAATGAGCAGAAAAGCAGGGAGAATAGAAAGGCTGCTACATAAAGAGTATGAAGCCCACATGAGTGTTTCTCTTCTGTCAGTACACTTTTCTTTGCTATTTCATGTGCTCTTGAGAAGAAAGATGGGCTGAGCCAGGGAGCTCTAGAGGTGATTTCTGCTCTTGTCAGTACAAAAGCAGGAGCATTGAACCTCTCTGCATTAAAAGCACATGGTGATATAAGTTTTAAATTAATGCTCATCTTCTTTAAAAGTTCAACTTTGGGGCAGGGGGGGGAAAGAGTTGTATGAGTGGTAAAAAGTTTCAGCTTAATTCAAAGCAATTTAGTTGAACCAAGCCCCTACTGTCCACAATTTCTTTAATATCATTCTGACCCAGAATAATGCTCAGGTGTATAATTTGTAATCCAAGTAAATGTTTTAAAATATGGAACCAAATTTTCTGCTGCTGGAAAATTGTTGTGATGTTAGAGGGATGTCACTTAAGCCAAATAAAGGCACGGCTCATGATGGTTGAAACATCACTGGTACCACATCTCTTCTTACCCATTTCTAAACTAACCATTGCATGAATTCTTACCCTATGGACCTATTAGTCATATGGCTCATGGTAACAGTCATCTCTGGCTCTTGGCACAGGTAGCTGAGTCACCAGATGGCCAGGAGATCTCCACTGAAGTCACCCCAGTGCCACCCTTTGCCTACAGCGTGCAAGGCCTGAAGCACTCCACCAACTACAGTGTTAGTGTGCAGTGCAGCAACGAGATGGGCAGCTCCCCATTCACTGACAGGGTTTACTTCCAGACCCTGGAGCTTGGTAAGCAAATAAGAGCTGAGAACAGGAAAGCAGCTCTGAATCTTAAAAGGGAACTTCACTGGACTCTTGTTACTTCTGAAATTCAGGGAATGTTACACCATCAGATTGCTTGTCCACTCTAAGGCCTAAATAATAATGCACACTTGGGTGTGGGTCATGGCAAGGATGCACAGTGCCACAGGTTGATCCAGCCAGGGGGCTTCTGCATGCTTGAGGTGTGTCCCATTCACTGGAGTTTTGGAAAGAAACAAGAGACCAACCTGATATTTGACACCTGAAGCAAACATAGTGCTGGTGGCTGGAAGTTGTTCTCTCCCCTCACCTTCTCTCTTCCAGCTGATCTCAGGAAAGGGTGAAGCTGTCTTTTCAGCCATTTTCAGTGTGGGTAGATTTTCCTGCCCAGAGTGATGGTGTTCTATCCTCTGCTTTCAGCTCCAAGCAGCACCCCACAAAATATCCATGTTATCCAGAGAGATCCTGGTCTGGTTTTAGAATGGGAAGGTGTGACTCCAGATGTGCTGAAAGAAAATGTCCTGGGATACAGGCTGGAGTGGATTCAGGATAATGTAACTCAGGTAACAGATCAAGAGATCAGTTCTCTGCAATTCCTTGTACAACAAGGACTACATAGAGAGAATTATGTTTGCCTCTTTCTACTGATGTCCTGAAGGCAGCTCAGACAGTGCAGGATCTGGATTTTCTGTCTCCTGTGATGAGACTTGGCATTCCAAATCCTAAAAGCAAGGGTGTACTTAACAAATCAATGACTTGAAATCACAGAAAGAAGGCTGTGGATTCTCTTATTTCATTTGCAATACGTAGGATATGTAGAGAGTTGAAAGGACCTTGTCAGAGTAAAAGACCTTTCATTTGTTCTCCAAAATTGACCTTTCCCAGGTATATATCTGCCTTTGAAGTTCACAGCATTTCTTAGGGTTTCTTTCTTCTTAGTATGTATTTAGCCAGAGCTTATTAACAATGAACAAGCCTGTAACAATAGACAGCCAGAGGGAAAAGAGACTTCATTCCTTTTGTGCATGCCCTGTTTCATACTAGGGCAGTGTCATTGACTTTGAATGACAATTTTGGAGTTCCTGTTGAATTTACATTATCAGTGGTGGCAGCCAAACCTTACACACTAATCACCTGTATGAAGATCTGCAAAAATCACTGAAAACCTGATGGCCTTGCTATCCTAAGTGTAAATTGGACATGAAATTCCAAAGCCATTTGGTATGTGGACAGCAGCTTAGGAGAGGCCACCTCCCATGACTAAAACTGTCAGATGCTTTGCAGTATGTTAGCACATCTTTGTGTTTAAAGCATAAGGAGGTGTATCTTTTAATAGCAGGAAGGAAAAAAAAAAAAGTAACAAAGCATTTCTATAGCAACTTTCATGGAAGGCCCTCAAAGGAGCAAATCATTAATCCTTCTGTCTTCTCTGCACCTCTCTTCCCTGCACCCTGGGAAATGATTCAAAATCTTGGAGAAGAGATACCCAAAACAATGGCCAATGTTAGTGGCAACACAGAGATTAGGACTCTGGGAGTCACAACTCCCAACCCTGGTCACAGCATCAGTGAAGTACACACTAATGTTTTGGTTTAGATTTAAAAGTAAAGTTTCAGACTAGGTTCCTTTTAAGAGAAATTTACAGTTTGTTGCCCTTTGCTCTCAGGGGGAGATGATCGTGCAGGATACAAAAGCTAATCTGACAATGTGGAATCCTCTCAAAGACCTGATCATCAGGGTGTGTGTGCTGAACTCTGCAGGATGTGGGCCCTGGAGTGACCTCTTCCTGCTTGAAGCCCAAGAAGTCATGGGTGAGTTTCCACTGCCTTCCCTTGGCTTTGAGGAAGAAAGAAGTGCTGGGGCTGCTGTTTTTTCTCTGACTCTTCTCCTTTCAGTGCTCACAGCTGACTGAGCCACGTGGTTTTACACAACAGCACACTTCATCAAGCAGAGTAGAAAGTAATTAATATTTAGAGAGCTGGTATAAACAAAACAGCTTTTGGCCACTGCTGTGTCTTCTTTGTTGGGCTTTTGCTGTACTTTTGCTGCAGAGCAGGCAGACACAACAGAAAAAAAGGTGCAAATGAAGGTTTGAAATCCTTAATTTAGGCTTGAGCCACATATATTTGCAAGAGTAAATGTGACAAACTTCTCTCACATAGGTTCTCTGATTTAATTTGAAGCCATGCCTGACTGGTTTGAGTTAAGCCTGATTTAAACCATGGCTACATGGGGTTTTTTTAATGGTTTTACTGAATGTGTTTATATTAAATCAGTTCAGCTCTCTCCATGAAAAGGCTGAGCTACTGGTAGAAGCTGCACCACCATGCAATCTGGACCAGGTGAAAGGGTTTGTTGGGAGCAAAGATTGTATGGAGTACATTCCTAGTGATAAAGGGGCATCCAGGCTCACCTGTAGTGGGTTTTTTTTTGCTGCATGTATTTCACAGGGAGTGAAAAATGGGAGAATATGCTACCTCTAAACCAACTAAAGGGAAGACATTCTGAATAAAAATACAAATTGGTGATAAGAAGCCAGTGAAGTGTGATCATGCAAAAATCCCAGTCTCTTGAGGTTTTATTCCCACTGCCTGCAGCAGGACAAGACAACAATCTCTGATGCTCACCTACCTGCTACTGGTTTCTTCCTTCTCTATGTGTCTTTTGAGGAATCCCATGGACTTTGATCCCTCCCTACTTAGGGATGGCAGGAGGAACAGAGTGGGGTTCCCAGAAAAGCAGGAGATGGGGGACAGGGGCAGAGTAACCAGGAGAGAACTGTAGCCTTACTTGCAGTAGCTCTTCTAATGCTGGTTTTAATGTGCACATTACTCAGAAAGGGCCTTTGGCAACCAGGTTCCTCTGATGTTCAGTACTGAGGCTCATGTGAGTGAGTACACACTCACTGTGGGATCAAAGCCCTAAATTTTTTTGAAATGCAGAGGTGCAGAGCTGACTCTACTAGAGGTTAGGTATTGGCTCCAGCTTTTTTTTTTCTTTTCTTTTTCTCCTGCTTTTTGCTCAGGGATTTTCTGTGGCACCCAAAACCAGACAACAGGACCTGAAAGGATTAGAAGATCCTTTTGGAAAGTGGCCAACTCTGGCAAGAAACCCTGGGGAATATATAGGGTTTGCATTTGACAGGTAGCTGGAATGGGATAATCCTGAAAGCACAGTGTGTTCACTTCTTTTTATTTGCAAACCACTTCAAAATAAGTAGCATCAGGAGTGATGTTTGTTTTGGCCAGATGCTGTCAGAAAGCACATACACTTTTTTTCATGAGCATTCCAAGCTGGAAATATAGGTTCACTGTAGAAACACTGGCAGGCCTTGAGCAGAAGAGCTGCAGAAAGACTGAAGTTTTGTTTCAGGCCTGGTAGAAAATAAAAGTTGCTTCCTTTCTTAAAATAGCCAACTGGCATTGGTTGCTTCAAGCAAGAAATGCCAGGGTTGGTTTCTGACCAGCTCCCAGTGCAGCACTAAGGGTGACTAAGCTTGTATAAACTTTGTCATATTTGTCATCATGACAAAACTAGTAGGGGCTCCACCCTGCTTATGCAAAGATCTTGTGCACTATTAACAAAGATTGTTTTCATATTTTCAGAAGCATTCTTGGTAGAAACCTCCCTTTTTCACTGTAGAGAGGAACAGAATGGTCTAATAGCTTTTTGCTACCTGTAATCTATGATTCCATGCAGGAGAAGACTCTTGTTCTTTGCACACCTTTGTGATGTAAAACCTGCTACAGAAATAAACCAGGTTCTCTCATCATCAAAGGGCTCTGGAATATTCCTTTAAGCTCATCTGATTACACTGTCTTCTGTCTGCCTTGTGCAGTCTTAAGGCACATGCTGGTTGGAAAAGGAGGATGCAGGAGATGGGAGAGTGACAGAGTTGGGGAAGAGAGGCAGCTTGGTCTTCACTTGGGCTGCAGCCATTCTCTCTAGCTCAGTGGGATGCAGTGACCTGTGGGGCAGGGGAGGAGAAGCAGAATTTCAATATTCACTTCTATTTCTGATGTGTTAAACTGTGAGATGGGCTCCTGATTCTTAGATTAGAAACAGGGAGCATAAATTTGTTTTGTTTTGTTTACATTCATCCTCCTTTTGTTGGTACCTCCCAGAAGGTGACCTAAATCCCTGCTCTCTCACCAGGCCAGCTAGCAAACAGACTAGAAAAACAGGCTGAGGGAGGTTTGTCTCCCCACGTGGGAAGAAACCTTATTGTTAACTATCAGAGTGGACCTTTTACATCAGTGTTGTTAATTGTTACTACCCTGATTGTTTGGCAGGAGCAGCCTTAGTGATTGGTTTGAGAATTGTGGAGAAGATTGGAGCTACCTTTTGTTTTTATTCCACTTCTGTTTCTGATCCCTTCCCCCTCATTAGCTGCCTTGAAGGCTAAGTCAAAAGGTGCAGCAAGAGGCAGTGTCATAAAACCCAGAGCCTGGGTACTAAAGCTCTGCTGATTTATTTCAAGTAGGGAAGTACTCATCTGCTTCTTCAGTGATACAGATTCCTGATTCCCAAATTCTCTTTCCTGAAGCTTTGATGGGTCATTTGACAAAAATTGTTTCTTCAAAAACTTGGGTAAGAACAACAGAAGTCTTAGAAGTCTTTTGCTTGCCAGGATTATGCTAGTAAGGATGTATGACTTCTTTTCACACATGCCTATGCAGAGATTCATCCAAATCTAAGCCTGTTAACCTAACATTTCTTTTAAGGACAGGTTTACTTACACTCACATGATATATAATTGGTTCTTCCTTAACTTCTGCTAAAACACAGTCAACTGCTGAAGGGGAACAGGGAGCATGAAGGTGAAGGAGGTGCTTCAGGGACCTGTTACCTGCTCTTGTTTGCTCCTAAACAATTTAGAGATATGAGTCCCATCCTAGATTTTAATAAACCCATTCAAATACTTATTAAATATTTAGTTATTATATTTTGAGGAAAAGTTTCTCAGAGAATTAGATTATCTGTTGTTTGCCAAGCATAGATAATCTTTTATTCACAACAATACTGCTTACCTTCCTTCCCTGGCAGCTTACTCAGCTTGGCAGCATCTCCATTTCTTCTCTAGACAGTTTGTAGTCAAAAGTGTACACCTTGTGGAAACAAATATTAGACCAGAATTTGAACCTGCATGCTGGCTAAGTTGTTTTTTCACTTGTGGGGTTCTCCTGACTTTCAGAAGATACAACAAACCAACAGCATTGTGAAGTTAGAGCCAAAATAAAAACCCATCATGTGCTTCCCTTTGTGGGAAGGGTGAGAGGGAAAATGCAGATATTTTTCAGTGAGGTTGCCATGAGTCAATTGTGTTTCTCTTGTGTCTTTCCAAATGTTACCTGGTTGGCATTCAGGCCATCCTCTGCAGCTTGGCCAAGGTTCTGCTGGCTGCCTCCAAACAAGCCAAGCTGAAAGCTGACAAAGTGTTCATATCAAGCAACCTTTTTGTCCAAATCGTGAGCTCATGTGAAATAGAATATTTGGGAGCAGCAACTTGTACTTTTTTGAGTCTCAAAGCTAAGAATAGGACTGATAACTGGATGCATCTGAGAGTTTTTCTGATGATTAACTGAGTGCACAATGACCAACTACGTGCACCAGATCCAGCAGCATGAATTTTCCATTGAAAAGCAGGAGGAATAAATATCCCAGTATGGTCTGTTTACCACTGACAAGTCTTTTATTGTCTGACTGGTGTTTTCTTTAGGTGGCCAGAGACAACCTCCATATGGGACATCCTGGGTTCCTGTGGCACTAGGAATTCTCACAGCTCTGGTCACAGCTGTTGCCCTGGCTCTTATTCTCCTTCGAAAAAGAAGAAAGGAGACTCGGTTTGGGTAAGGGAGGTTCTGCTTGTGATGATCAGAGAGATCTTTGTTTCCTCCTCTAGCATGGTTTCTGACTCAATTGTTTTTTGCAGAGAGCATTGTAGATTGCATACTTTTGGCACTTTCTTTGGATAGCTGTTTCTTCACAAGTTTGGAGTGATCCTGGATTAGAGACTAGCAGGAAAGTGCCCTACCTTTTCTTCAAAAGGAGAACACAAAAAATACAGTAGAAAAAATGTGATGTCAATAGCTGGCCTTTATTAGAATATGGAACTATCATCTAGTTATAATCAAGGTAATTCTAGAAGTCCATATCACTGCTGCTGCTTAAGATTGAGTCAATGCTAAAAGACACACAGGTAAATCACCTTCTGTGTTTTCATGGACTGGAGCCTTTATCCTATGCTGCTTTTCAGTGTAGCAGCTGCATTTAACTTCCTGGCTGTCCAGAACCCTCTGAATTCCCAGGAAAGTCTCTTTTCCATCACTTCAGATGCTTGGTTTTGGGTTGCTCCTCCCTGCAAGAAACATTGCCATTCTTAGAGTGTCCCTGACCTCCCTCTGACAGCAGTGTCTCTGTTAATGTGACTCTTGACCTGCCCCAACCTGCAGCTTGTCCCATCCACAAACCTCCTTTTGGAAGGCTCCCACCTCCTCTAGGTTCATCAGTAAGGCAGGAGAAACCCTTTGTTTCTCCTCTCCAGTTACACCCTCTTCAACAAAACAATCTGGTATCTATATGGCAAAGGGTGAGAAATCATCTATGCTGTTTAACACACCCTTTTAGAAGTGAATGGCCCATGTAATCATGGCCCTGTGTCTTTTCTGCCTTCTAGCCATGCCTTTGGCAGTGTGGTTGGCAGAGTGGATCCAGCAGTCCATTTCAGAGCTGCCAGGTCTTTCAACAGGGAGGGCCCAGAGCTCATTGAAGCAACATGTAAGTAAAATGACCTGTGTGGTTCTGCCTGAGAAGCTGTGCTCATGCATGTCTCTTTGTTTTCCCTGCAACCTGTGGTTTTGGATTGAGAACATGGGATTAGTTTACAAGGAGGATTAGACACTGTGGCTGGTGGAGGTGAAATGCTAGAATTGCTGTTCCAGTACCAATTACATAGCACTTGCTAATTACAGCTACATTCACTGTGTATATTAGCACCAGGCATAAATTTGCCACTCCCCTGCTCCAGTTTCACACTGCAGGGACTTCTGCTGCTGCAAGCAACAGTGAGATAAAGATGACTTAATATTAGCAGTACACTTGAAACTCAGGGAATGAAGAATGAACCAA
>WYEA01026495.1:0-15669 GCA_033558465.1 Alcedo atthis | reverse complement strand
GCTAGTTGAGGGTGTCCCTGCTCCCTGCAGGGGGCTGCACTAGATGCCCTTTGGGGGTCCCTTCCAGCCCTAAACATCCTATGATTCTACCCTAACATAAAGCCTCTTTAATTGGGAGCTCAAAACAAAATTCAGGTTGGATGCACTTAGTTCACCTGGACTAATCTCATGCTCAAAGATGAAGGAATTTTGTTCAGGGCTCTCTCCAGCCATGTCTTGAAAGCTCCAGGGATGCAGAAGGTGCAGCCTCTGTGCCCAGCCTCTCCCAGTGCTGGATGCTTGGCTGCTGTCACGGTGCAGAAGTTCTCCCTCTATCCTCTTGGTGTCTCTGATGACAGGTGAAGCCTGCCTCTTGTCCTACCACCGTGCAGCAGTGTGGAGAGCCCAGCCTGGTCTTCTTGATGAGCTCTGTGGGTACTGGAAGGTTGCAGGTAGCTTCTCCCACCCACACCCTCTCTTCTCCAGGCTCAACAGGCCCAAGCCCATCAGTTGCTTCTCACAGGGCAGGTGTTCCAGCTTCCCAACCCTCCTCTCAGCTGCCCAGTGCTTTTCTCACACTGATGGGCCCCAGGCTGGGTGCAGTGTTCTGGTTGGGATTTAACAACTGCTCGTGATCCTTCCCTTTGAACTTGTGGCCGTTTGACAGCCAGGGCTGCAGTTGGCCTGCCCTGCTGCCAGGGCACTCTGCTGGCTCCCACCCAGACTCCCAGGCAGTTGCAGTGGGTTGGCTTGGCCAAAGTGGTGGTTTTTGGGACGGGACAGCCACGTCCCCCCCCCCGTGATCAGCTGAGCAGACCTGCATGAGCCGTTGGGAAGGAGTATTGCAAAGGCTGGGTTACGGGGCTGGTTTGGCAGGGAGGGATAATGAATGATGGCACTGCAGACAGGCAGCTGCCCCGTGCTCTGCAGGCTGCCAAATGTGACACGGGGCAGATCCAGGGATTCCAGCCATCTGCCAGTGCTTTCAAATAATTCTGGCAAGGTCTGTATTTCTATTTTAAGCTGTGCAAAGGGAAATCGTTCTCGTTCTCCCAGTGCTGAGGATGCTGTAAGACTTACCCTGCCTGCTCCTGGAGGGCTGGACAAGAGGAGGAAAGGCACTAGGGGTCATCACTGAGGTTTGAGTCGGTGTCTCGGATGTGCTGGAGATAAGCTGGAGTCATTCTGGTGGTCTTTTGTGAGGGGAATGGAGTGTTGTGTCCCCAGCAAACACCCCACCAGAAACTAAACTGAAATTACCATAGCACGTTGATAAAACAGCATTTTGCATTTGACACCTTATATCAGTGCTGTGAAACAAATGCCATTTTCAATTATTGTAGAATCACAGAATGTGTTGGGTGGGAAGGGAGCTCCACAGGTCACCCAGTCCAACCCCTTGCCCTCAGCAGGGACATCTCTGCCTAGCTCAGGCCACTCTGAGCCTCCTCATCCTTGAATGTCCCCAGGGATGGGGCCTCCATCCTCTCTGGGAAACCCATTCCAGGGATCCATCACCCTCAGATTAAAGAACTTTTTCCTGCTGTCTAACCTAAATCTGCCTTTTTCTGCTTTCACTCTACCTAAAGCCATCACCCCTTGTGCTGTCACTACAGACCCTCCCCTGCTTTCTTACAGCCCCCTTCAGGCACTGGGAAAAAAAAGAGAATTGTGGGTTTGCAGTTCTCCTGGTTATTTATCCACAGCACATCGTGCTGGGCAACAAAGAGCCTGTATTTCTGAAATGTTGCATGGTGACTTTTGATTTAACTCCAGTTTATAACAAAATCCAGTTACCATGAATATAAATATTTTTTTCTTTAAATCATATAGGAAATAAAAGCACATCATTCACTGCTTTCTAACGTAGTAGGAGCACAAAAGATGACTAAATATATGAAGAGATTCTTTTCTGGCCTGTCAAAAAGGTGCATTCAATATCTACATAAGGAAGATGAATGAAGGGAACAAAAGCAAAGCAGAGTTAAAATCCATTACTTATTCAAAATTGCTTGATTTAAATTATCACTGAAGACAGCTTTTTAAATAGCTGTGACTTCATCTGCATTGACCCTGACCCGTTATAAAGCATTTTTGAGAGCAGAGGTTCCTTGTAGTGACAGGGGTGTGTTCCTTTCCCACATCTGGGGAGAGGGACCAGACTCTCCAGCTGTTGCTGCTGCAAGCCCTTGGCATCCACGGGCTCATACCCAGATTGACTCTGTGTGAGTCTTTTTGATGTCTGTTGTTCTGTGCCCCCCTTTCTCTCTGATATTCAGTGTACAGACTCGTTCAAGCTTTCAGTGCTCTGCTCTCACCTCTGTCCTGAAGCAGATGGACAGACAGGAGCTGTGTCTCTTGTCCAAGAAAAGGTGACCATGGATTGGTGGGTAGATAATAGACTGGCGGGGGCTGGGAGGGAGCTCTGGAGATGCTGGAGTGCAACTCCCCTGCCAGAGCAGGGGCAGCCAGGGCAGCCCCCACAGGAGCAGACCCAGGAGGGGTTGGAAAGTCTCCAGAGGAGACTCCACAGCCTCTCTGGGCAGCCTGGGCCACCCTCACTGGGAAGTTTTTCCTCCTTTTGAGGTGGGTGCTCCAGTTTATCCCCTAGTTCTACTGCTGGGCTCCTTCTACTGGACACCCCCCTTCAGATAAGAGTGCAGAGCCCCAGTCCCCTCAGTCTGTCACAGGGGGGCTGCTCAGGTCCCTTCAGCATCCTCATGTGTTGGACTGTCCAGCCAGCAGCCACGCAGGAGCAGCAGCAGCCAGTCTGTGGGGGTGGTGAGCTGCTGCAGAGTTGATTTGCTTTTCTTCCCATCAGGCCTGCAGCATCACACAGTAAACTGGAATAGCAGGTAGTCTGAGCTAAACTCTGCACTGGACAACTATTCACAGCCCAGCACCAACTTCATTTTCTTAGCCCCTTCCATTTTATAGCTGAGAAATGTGTTCAGTTCTCGTTTGCCTGGAGAAACAGGAGCTGGGGGCTGATGGGGGCAAAGCACAAGGCTGAAGCCCCAGCCAGTCATACACTGAGAGTGGCAAAGCAATCACTGCTGAGCTCTCTCTGTGATGTGGGTGAGCTCAGAGGATAACTAAGGGAACGTGTCAGCACATAATTGCTTTTCTTGGCTTGTTTAAACTCTGCCATTCTCCCAGGCTGGGAGATTTGCTTGGTGTGCTACCTAAGCTCTTAGCTGTGCTCCTGGCAGCTCCTCTTTGTGTCCTCTGCCACTTCATGCCTGGCAGATCTTGGGCTCTTCACGGGCTCCAGGAGCCATTAGTGTGTGAGTGACAGAGCTGTCCTTGTGTGCTCTGGCAGGAAGAAAAAGTTGCTTTGTGCCCTGGGTGGCTCATTTGGTGGCCCTTAGTGTTCAGCTCAAAATGCACCTCCAGTGCTTTTAGCTGCAGAGTCCCAGTTCATTCCTGCTGAGTTCCTCTGCCTCAGCCAAAACAGCTCCGTGCTGTGGAGACAGAGGACACAAATCTCCTCAGTTTCAGGGTGGGATGTGCTGAGGGCTGCCTGCATGGAAAGGATTTGGAATCCAAAATAAATGTGCATTTTTTTCCCACTTTTCTGCCTCTTTTCCATCCCTGGAGCAGCCATGTGGGCTCAGCTCTGAACCATTGCCCTCGTGAATGTTTCAGGGCTGCTCTTGGCTGCTCTTTGCTTCCAGGTGAAGGTTTTGTGAATGAAAGCTCCAGGAGTACCTTTAAATAAACAAGCAGATATAGTGGGAAGCTGGATTTGCTCTGTGCTAGTTACCATGGAAGTTAATCAACACTGAGGAGGATCAGACCTCACCTCAGGACTCCATCAGCTAAACCTTTTTGGCAGCTGCTTCTGCACTTTCCTTCTTGTGCTGGGTTTGGTGGGAACATACTGTTAAAGCATTCCAGATAAGAAATTCAGTGTTTTGGGCTTTTTTTTTCCAAATAAGTGGTCAGATTTCCTTCAGACAAATCATTGAAAGCTTTTAAAATGTTTTTTTCTTGGAAGTGATGCAGGACTGCAGCATGTATCTGTACTTTGTGATCTCCTGCCACCATCCTGTGCTTGCTTTGGCACAGCAAAGCTTCTTCTCCTGGAACTGGCTGCATTTTATGGCTGAGTTTCTGTGTTTCTTCCTGAGCCAGTGTTCACCTGCCACTCATTTCCCCAGCTGCCTCAGCTTTTTGAAGTCTTGTAACAGGTAAGGAGATAGAGATGACCCAGGCAGTGGGTGGGTAAAAAGCATCTTTTTCATTGCAGACCCCTTGCTGAAGTATTTAAGAACATGTAGGTGGTGCTCCCAGCCCCCTGGGGGATGCTCTTTGCCAGGTAGTAGCTTCAAAACAGGACAGAGCAACAGAGAAAGGTAGGATAGCTTCAACTAAAAAAAAAACCACATAAAAATTGAATCTGAACTGAATTAGTTGTAATACTTTTTTTCTTTGGTAGATCTGATGTGGTTACTGATTTTTTTCCCCCCCCAATTACTGCTGAGCAAAGCCATTCATTCTTTTATAATCATGACTATTATTTATCATAAAATTGTGCTTCAATACCAGGAGGAGCAGGTGGTGCTGAGGACCAACATCTTCCCTGTTGGTGAGTGTTGTCTGCTGTGTTCTAGCTCTGGCACTGCAGTTCTACTGGAGGATAAATAACACAAGGCCATGGGGAACTGGAACCCATGCTGCTGGCTGATATAGAAATAAGTAAAACTGGAAGTGTTTTACTTCTTAGTCAGGGCTCAGTGGTCCCAGAACATGAATTAGAGAGGGCAGTGGATGCTGCAGAGCTTTGTGCTGTTTAAACACACACCCTGGCCAAGAGAAAAACACTCGTGGTCACCCAGCTTCCCCAGCACAAAATTACTCCTCAGTGGCTGCTTCACAGGTAACTTCTGTGGGTAGCTTCTTCACCCCCAGTCCCTGTGTCTGCTCCAGAAGGGACTCAGCAGCTGGAAGAGAAGGATGCAGGTGGAGTTGAAGCCCCAGGTAACCTCCTGTGAGCTGCTGGGGAGCAGTGGGATGCTCTGTGCCCTGCAGCTCTGCTCCAGGACAGTCTCTGGTGACTCCTGTGGCTGGGTGAGGTTGTTGACTTGCCCCACTCCCAACTCCAAACGTCTGATTTGGTTTTACTTCGTTTGTTTGTTACTGCTGCTTTTGTTTGGTATTAAGAGATAGAGCAGAATTAAGCAGCTGTGATTAAAATAAAGGGGTTAAAGAGGCTTCAGGAGAATTGGCTCAGGGAAAAAAGAGACAGATTAGTAACACGTGCTTAGCAGAGGTGCCTAGATGTCATGAAGTTATGTCAGTGAATGATGAACATTGTCTATATTTATTTATTTGATGGTGGAATAGCTAAAATCTGACTGTTCACTCAGGTTCAGGTCTCTTTCTGGTCTTCATGTCTAATGAGATGAAGTAGATACATATATTTGCTTTTGCTATCAAACTCAGATCTGAATATTTCTAGGAAGCTGGTGAATTCAGGAGATCTTCTGTCCAGTTGGCTTTCAGATTGGTTTCTTACTGCAAGTGAAATTAACTTTGATGGAAATAATTAGGAAAAATAAAATAAAAGCATTCTAAAATCATGGCAGACCTCTATTTGTTAATTAATGATATGACCTAGGAAAAGCCCTAATGGGCACAACTAAATAGATAAATGTAGGGGTTTCATACTGACCTCCATAGCTGTATTTCACTATCATCTTGTCTAATCATTCCAGGCTGGATAATCCTGTGCACAATCTCCTCCTGTAAAATATGTCAGGCTTGGTCTCTGACCATCTGTGTTTTTATTCCCTGGGTCTTGGAAACTCTTACTATAATCCAGGGCAACTAAACCTGGCTATGCTGCCCTGTTGCCAATGTTTGTGTTGTTGGATCAGTTCACACAGTGCCTAAAAATCCAGAATAAAAGAGCCCGTTTCCCTCTCTAGGATAGCCCTTGTCAGGGAAAACTGGGTTTCTCTCTCTGAGTTTCTCTGGAGTTCTCATTTCTCATTTAAGACTCTCTGATGTTTCCTAGAATGCTGTGTGCTCTCTGGGCACACTGAGGATGACAGATGTTGCACTGAAGAGATTTCAGGCTTTGCTAGTGATTAGGAAAGTGAGAAAGTTGGTTTATTTTGTTTGCTTCCAAGGTGAGGAGCCCTGTGCCATAGATCTGCTGAACTACACAGTGTGTGACTGACTTTATCCCAGTCTTCTGCAGTTGTCTTCATGACTTAAACACCAGGGGAAAGAGACATTTGATGGTTGCCTGGAGGGTGATAATTTCCACTCATGACAGGAAAATGAGCCAACATTTGTTGAGAAGAAAACTCCAGTGGAATTTATGATGGTGTTATTTCCTTGGGGAAGGAATGTCAGTGCAATCACTCTCAATTAAATACCAAACAGCGGATATTATGTAATTATGTTGTGAAAAAGGAATTAATAAGATGACTTGATATAATTTTTCTGCTTCCACCCTCCGGGATTCAGTTGTACCAAAAAGAAAGAGGTGTATCCTTTAAGAATAAATAGCTTTGAGAGCATCTTTGCAGCGTTCACCTTGTAGAAAACATAAGATTGGTGGAGAATAAAGCATATGGGAAAGTATTTTATTGCTAGAATTTTATCTAGCTTTCCTTAGTGTGGTCGTATGCAATTAGAAGTGGATTTATTTGGGATTAGTTTCAGAAGCATGAGTGAAAACAGAATTTGTCTAGGGACCTAATGTTTAAAGCATACATTTTAGCATCAACAGCGCTGCCACTTAGTAGGATCACAAATAAAAAGGAGAAGAAAGCAGAAAAACTGAAGAGCACTGGAGAGGAGAAAAAGCAGTGAGTGCAGCGAGTGCTTCCCTTTGGTGTGGGATGCCACCGTGTGGAAGTCTTGTGGGATTTAATGTCTTTTCTCAAACCCTTGCAATCCTTCCCGACTCTTCAGTCACCCTGTCTGCTACATCAGCCTTGCCCTCTAATAGCCACTCTATCCCCTGGGTTTTTTTTTAACGTAATCTGTATTTTCAGTGTAATTTAGGGATGGAGAAATCTCACTCTGGGACGTGGAAAATTGGACTTTTCATTAGCTCGCCCAGTGGCCCCAGGAATCAGCAGTGGTGAGATGAGTGGAGCAGTTGCTGCACTGCACTGATGTCAGAAGGCTCTGGAAGGAGCTGTACTCACATCTTTCACTTTGCCTGTTAACACAGTGACTACAGCAGTGTCTCCCCGTGGCTGTCTCCAGGGGGGCATTTGAGTTGCAGGAGGAAGCAGCAGAAGTGGAGGTGTCTGCTGGCCCACTGAGCTCTCCTGCAGCAGCGTTCTGAGAAGATGATGGAAACGTGACCCTGACTCGTAGATAAGATTCCATTCCTTTTAATGATGAAGCCTCTGTTTTGCTTCTGTCTTTGCAGCTGTGTGGCTGTGGGCTGCTGGGTGTGGGCATCTGGCTGTCGGTGTCACAGGGAAACTTTGCCACCTTCTCTCCCAGCTTCCCGTCGCTGTCCGCTGCCAACCTGGTCATTGCCATCGGGACAGTGGTCATGGTGACTGGCTTCCTGGGATGCCTAGGTGCTATCAAGGAAAACAAGTGCCTCCTGCTGAGTGTAAGGCATCACTATTTCTTCCTGCTAAACCACTGACTTGCTGCTCTGTTGCTTTATTGAAGTGACCACTGCAGAACAGCCCCGCGCCGTGGCCCTTGGCTCTCCGCGTGTGACAGCACAGCTTTGCTCCAGTCATCTCCGTGGTGCATCAGTAGCTGTGTCCTTGTTGCTGTGTGCCCTGGTGGGTCAGGCAGCTGAGCAAATCACCATCAGTTTCCTCTGAATGTTTAAACAGGAACTGCAGGGCCAGCCTGGGTAGCAGCCCTGGACACGGCTGTTAGGAGGAGTGGCTGAAATATCTCAAGCACGGCTCAGCCCCACCAAGGGCTGGTTTCTGCTTTGCCCTTCCTTAGAGGTTGGTGGAAATCAGCTGACCCAAAGTTAAGAAGTCAAGGTTTCTGCCAGGCTTTGCCAGAAAAAACAAATAACCTTGGGTGTCCAGCACTGAAGCCTGCTGGGAGCCCCTCTCAGCAAACACAGAGGCTCTTCCCCAACCACAGCAGGATTCTATTCCAGGCAGCTGTGGGTAAAGCTCTAAACCTAAGGTTTAGGGAATGCTAGACAGAGCTTCCCTTCCCTCCTGGTGCTGGCCACACGCTCTCAATAAGCCTGATTAGTTTGAAATCCAGCTTGCATGGTTATTGTCAGTAAAGATTTAGAGAGCAAAGCCCTCGGAGCTTCTAGGAGCCCCGGGTATGTTCTGTGGTTGGCAAATGTATATACACTGTCTGTTTCTTCTTCCTTCTAGTTTTTCATCATTCTGCTGATCATTCTTCTGGCAGAGCTGATATTACTCATTTTGTTCTTTGTATATATGGACAAGGTAAGCATAGAGTAATTATCTGTACTAGCATGTAAGCCAGGTTCAGTTTGCTTTTGTTTGATACAGCTATGTGAAGCTGATCATCTCATGGCTTGTGGGAGGTCCTAATAACACCTGGTTAGCTTCCTAGGGCCAACCCTTGAGCAGGACTAGAGGAGAGAGGTCTCCATACCCACAGGTTCTGCCACCAGCTGTCCTGACTTCACTGAGCAGATCCAGTGAGTGTGACCAGGGTGTCAGAGGATCAAGAGGCAGCTTCTCTTAAACCCATCTTTAGGAATCTGTTACCCAGTAGAGACAGGCACAGCTGGCTGGCACGTCACACAGGCAGGACTGGAAGCAAATTAATTGTTTCTCTGCTGCCAGCTCACTACTGTGAGAGCCAAGGAGCATCCCTGCCTGCATTCAGGACTTCAGGCTGGGGCTGGGATTTAGACAAGAAATGGGACATCTCAGATTTCCCATTAAGCATTTCAGTTTTCTCCTCTAAAGGAAGAAAAGACATTTGAAAATCACAAGCCCTACAAGCCTGTCCCCACAAGCAAAACAACTGGCTTTGTAATGTCCATTTATTGTAGCCTCCCTGTGCAGAGGTGACTCTGTGAGGTTAGCAGATTCTGCTGTCATCACTCCAGCTAGTTTACAGCCACTGATGACTGATAGACTTCCAGTAGAGGGGAAGCTGCCTGGTCTCCTGGCAGTGAGAATTAACACAAAACTGCAGTCTGGGGGAGAGAGCAGGCCTGTGCAAAAGCTGATTTGTGAGAGTTGAAGCTTTCCTAACCCTGTTAAGTCTGTAGTGAGAAAAGGTGAGAGATATTCTCTGTCAAATCTGTACCATTTGGTCCTTTCCTCTAACAGCATTGCACTGACTTTCTGTATTTTTTACATGATGCAGGTCAGTGAAAGTGCAAAGAAGGATTTGAAGGAGGGCATGAAGCTGTACAATTCAGAAAATAATGTTGGACTGAAAAATGCATGGAATATTATTCAAGCAGAGGTAATGTATTTTCTCAATAGAAAAAATAACCCCAAAAACCCAATGTGGCCATAAAGGCTGCTGCAGTTTGTTCAGTGGCACCCATGCCAAGTCTAAAAGGTGGCTGCTGCAAGTGTCAGTGTCTGATTTTGCACCAGTGTCTGTGTGACAGGAAGACCTTGGGCACGGGACCATATCTTTTCTCTGTTGTTTCTTTGATTGATGTTGTTAAGTGTTTGGGTTTAGTGAGTGCTGAGCACGAAGCACTGGAAAATAGCAGAGTGCTGTGGTAGCCCTGCTGAAAACACACTGTGGTTTAATGGAAGGCAAAGACAGTGGTGGTGCTGTGGTTGATTGATTCATGCTTTCCTCTTGCCCTAGATGAAATGCTGTGGTGTGAATGACTTCACAGACTGGTACCCAGTGCTGGGAGAAAACACTGTCCCAGACAGGTGCTGCACAGAGAACTCCCAAGACTGCGGCCGAAACTCCACTGAGCTAGTGTGGAAAACAGTAAGGGGCCCTTTGCCTGAGCCAGGGCTTAAAGAGGGGTGGGAAGGAAGAGAACAAAGGGGATGCACAGGCAGGGAAACGTGCTGTGAGATTTCAGCTGTTGCCTTCCATCATTCCAGGGATGTTATGAGAGAGTCATGATTTGGTTCGACGAGAACAAACACGTGCTGGGCTCGGTTGGGATGTGCATCCTCATCATGCAGGTAAAGTGCTGGGATGTTTGGCAGTGTGGCTGTCATTTGCTGGCAGCACTCTAGATTCTGCTGTGAGAAAAGTGATGCTCAGCCACTTGGAGTTTGGTGGTAAGGACAACAATGTCAGGTTTGGTCTGTGAGTTCATTTAAGGCCACCAGGAGGTGGGTGAGTAGCCAGCCCCTCAAGGAACACATGCTGCAGGGGGGTTCTGCTTACCTGTGTCTTGACTCCAGAGCACTGCTTGGTTTAGCCCTTTGTTATGCTGTCCCTTAGAGGGAACTGGTTTTTACATCTTGGAAACAAGCTCTGGAAATTTCCAACATGAGTCAAATCGTGACCCCTGAGCAGAATAGGGTGATGTGTTTTAAAAAAGAAATGCAGAAACACCATCATAATCATGTTAAAATCTGTTGTGCTTTCAGGAGCAAAACCTGAATCTGCTATTTTCAGGTACAGTTACCCAGCTAAGCATCTGCAAGTTGTTGGGGAAAAAGAAAGACTGACTCATTTATATTGCTTCTGACACTGCTTTGCCTGTATGACAGGTAGCCCTAAGAGCAATTTGCCTCCATCTGTGCTCTGACAGGGACATCTCTGGACATCCCTGTGTCCCTGAATAACAGACACTGCATTTTACTGCTCAGTGGTGAAGCTTGAGAAATACCACTGGTGTGGAGTGACTTTTGTCACTACAGATGGGCCAGGAGCACGGGTCAGCAGTGCAGTTTTGCCAGCCTGGCTGTACTGAAGCCCTTATTGTTTGTTTCCCTTCAGATTCTTGGCATGGCCTTCTCAATGACACTCTTCCAGCAGATTCACAGGACTGGCAAAAAGTATGATGCCTAAAGCCTCTGAAACATTATCAACCCAAGGAATGACCTCAAAGAGTACCAAGCCCAGCCCTGCTGAGGGAATCCGTCCCTTGACCCATCTTCGTTGTCACTTCTCCTGTTACACAACCTGTTCTTTGACTCATTTTGGTGTCTGTTTCACATTTGCCATTTCTTTGCCAAAGAGGGGGGGAAACCCCCCCCCCCCCAACAAATGGATTTTTCTACACGAAATCATATATCTGCTCTAAGAATGTTTCTTAAGAAAACGTTTTGCTCTACTAATCCATGCTCTATGTGCAGAAATTATGTGTGTTTAAGGGAGAATTCTTCACAGTCTTCCATTAAGTTTTCAGCAGCGTCGTGTCCAACTTACTGGAAGACTCAAGAAAGCCACTCTGACTGAAGAGTCCTGGGAATTGCAGCTGCTTTGCATTGCAGCCTCTTGTACCTTATGGTGCATACTTTTTTATTATGATAATGATGATGATGATGATTATGATGATCAACATAGCTTAGAATTTAGTAGCCTGACTTATAATTTCTTACTGGTTTTGGTTTTACACGTTTATTGGACTTTAATTTGGGAACCACTGTATGATCTCCAGAGGACACGTTTTTCAGTTAACAGTGTGGGCAGATAAAGACTTCATCACTTTTCCCACGTCCATGGGAAGGCATCAGGGTCTTGATGCCCTTAACAAAGGTGATTCCTTTCAAATCAAAGGCTCTTTCCTGGACCAGAGAGTGAGCTTCCTACTCTGGTGAGGCAAAGTTCCAACACCTTTGCTCACTCAAAGCAGTGTCTTGCTGTGTTGCTGTTCTACTACACTGAAAGCCAGAAGGACTGCCTGAGCAAGTGACTGCTCCCTGGCACAAAGCAGAGAGATGGCAGCCTGACCTGCTGGTGAGCTGGCAGCAGACTTTGCAGATGGTGCTGTTTCAGAGCTTCTCCCAGGGCACGGCATGCTGCTGGATATGAGGGAAGGGGCTGGCAGTTTGGTGGCAGCATTGCCATGCCCTTGGTTGGAGGGGTTTCCTGGGGCAGATCTCCCTGAGCTGGAAAGGCTGGTGTCATGAAAGGCTTGTGCAGGAAAGGGGCACCCAGACAGCATGTGCTGTCCACCCCTTCAGCACAGAATTGGCTCTTGATGATGGGTTGCCACGTCCGTCCAATGGGGTGGTTCAGAGTTCACTGCAATGCATGGTTTGAACAACATTCCTGTTAGAAAACTTCAGTGTGTATTTATTTCTTCAGTTTGGGTGCTGCTGCACTGCAGGCAGCCACCACTTACCCTGTGCTGCAGGTTTTTGCTGGTTTGTGAAGGAAGAAGGCAAGGCTCAGATGCTGGAGGGTGACTCCAGTGAGGGCTCAGGTCAGCTCTGGAAGAAATCCTGCTTTCCTAGCAGCAGCAGCCAGAAGTGACCTGCAGAGGCTGCCTCGTGCAGTGTCACTCAAAGAGGTGCTGTCACCTTCCTGAGATGGGGTTTGCTGTCACGTTTTGGGGCTGAGCTTCAGGAACTGGTGAGGATGGAGACTTTGTGCCTTTCACTGCCCTGCCACGTCAAATTACTCCTCTGCTAAACAACTTTCTCTTAATGCCCAGTCTGTACATTTATGTTTTCAGTTCTTAAGAGACACCATTTCCATTGTCTCGTTCAGCCTGTCTTTTCCTTGTGGGCCGAAATAGCTGTTGAGCCACCTCAGACAGGGGAGGTTTTAATCCCTTTTTTATCCTCCTGATAGGTCCTGTATGCATCCATACATCTGGTAGCAATACTGTTCTGCACGGACTGTGTGTCACTCTTTTTTTGAGTTCCTATGAAATCATTGTGACAGGAAGGAGTGTGAATGTGTGGGAGACAGAGATGAATTTGGGTGTTGCAGTCAAGAAGGAATTTGCTATTCTTGGAGGGTGGCCCTTGCCCAGAGCTTGCAGGGCTCTTGTTTCCCACTGAAGCAGACAATGGGTTCAGCTGTTTCATGTGGAACTGCCTTGGAAAGAAGCAGAGGGAAAGCACAGAAACTGAATCCAGTTTTACTTCCATTTCTGACAAAAATTGGGACCAGGAGCATCCGAACCCCACTGGAGGTGGGTGTTCCACATGGAAGAAGGGGTTCTGATGCCCAGTGTATTTGCTGCTACCTGTAAGACTGTATCCAAAGTTGCTGAGATGCATTCCCACTTTGGCAGGAAAAGACAGGGCAGTTTTCAGCTGGTGGCTCCACTGCATTCACCTTGTGGGTAGCAGTGCTTGGCTTCCTCTGGCATTCAAAGGAGCAAGGCTCAGGGCTGAGCAGAAGCCTGATCTGTCCTTTTGGGTCACACAGTGGTACCTGCTGCATCTGAAATTTTAATCTGCAGTCAGTTTTTGTACAAAAAAAAAAAAAAAAAAAAGGTAAAATATGTTAGTGAAATAGGGAAATAAAACAAATGTTTATGAGTAACTCAGAGATTAAATGTGTAGTTGCAAACTTATGCTTCATTCCATTTCATGATCTAGCAGCACAGATCCTGAAAGCTTATTTTAATGACTACTTTTGGCATTTTAAGCACAGTATTAACTGAGTTAGTTAAACAAGCTTCATGTATTCATCTTTATGAAGCCACCTACAGGAAAGGAGTCAACTGCAGGGCTGATGTGTGTCACTAGCTGACTCTCTGATGTGGGAGGTGATGACAGAAAGGAGCAGGAAAGTAATGCCATTTTCCAGGCAACAAAAGCCAGCCCTGGAAAAGCATCAGGCTGCAGCAGTCAGTTTGTCAGAGGAGACACTGTCTGTCCTGGGAACTGGTCAAAGGGAGCTCTGGCTCATGTATGTATGCACTTTTTTTGCTTATGCTGGTGGGTGACTGTCTGTGTGTTTCCCCCAAATGTCACTCTGATGATTTTTTTTGCATGTTTTTAAATAAAAAAAAACCTGATATTGAGCAAAAGTATCTTTAATATACACAAATACTGATTGATGAAAGCACAGTTCAAGGGTGTGAAAGTGCTGTTCTGAGTGTTCCCTCAGCTGTAAGCACACCTGCTGCCTCACTGTGCTTTGTGCTTAGAAGCTGCAGCAGAAATTAAGATACTCTAGAAAAAAACTGCTTGAAGAACCTCTACTTGAAAGCTGTTGAAGCGATAGCAGTGAATTCTCTTCCCTCCTGCTAGTACCAAGGGTGTCAGTTGTAGGAAGGAGGAGGGTGCTCCAAAGCAGTGCCCGTACCCAAGTACTGTGTGAGGTGATAAATGGCACCAGTGTCTCCACGGTGACAGCAGATGCCTGGGTATGCACTGATCCCCTAGGCTGTGTGCATGTTAGGCCAGCAGTCCCTCCTGTGTGCCCTCCCCATTCGGATGCATGGAACACAGCCTCACACACGGGACAGGGCAGGCAGAGCTGATCCTCGTGCTCCTTCCTGCTCAGGTGTAGGAAGGCCAAGGGGGAAAAGGGGTGTTTCCCCAGCAGGTGCTTCTCGGCAGCAGCTTCCAATGTTCCTTCTTTCCATAGAGCTGAGCAGCTTCACCCTGTAGCTGGCGTGGGGAGAGCTGGAGGTGTTTGCCTCTGGGGTAGCCATTTGTTGTGCAGTAGCTAGTAGACACTAAGAACCAACATGCCATTCCCACCGGGTGATGTTTGCACCAGTGTTTCTTCTATGCAATACCTACTTTCGCCTTTCTATACGAGATTTTTACTAGGATGATATCAAAATAAAGGATTTTTTAAAAGGTGCCTCTTTGAGCTTGTTTCTCTCCTGTTACCACCAAAACCAAAAGGGGACACACACACACAAAGAAAAAAATATTAAATCAAAAGGTGACCCAGAGACCTATTCCAACCCAAAAAGTCCAGAGCTTTTGGAAGCTGTGGAGTCTCTGAAAAGATCCCCCACCCTGTCTTCTCTCCTCAAAACCATGTGAGAAATCCTCAAAGAACAGCAGATTGGTTTTGAGAGCCTGGTAGTTCTTACAAGAAATAGTTTTTAAGAGGAATAAGACCTCCAAGTGCCCAAGCAAACCAAACGTAGCAGCGTTAAAAGAAAGCAAGAGCTTGCAGCTGCTGAGCTAGAGGGCTGTAGAGCACGCAGGCTCTAAGAGAAGGTGGTGAGTGAGGTTTAGAATCAGTCACAGAATGTTTTGGGTTGGGAGGGACCTGCAGCTGTGTCAGGCACATGGCACTCAGAGCTCAGACTCACAACCTGAGCTAGCTGTGTTGCCTTCTCTGACCTGGCAAACCACATCTCTCAACTGCCAGAGCCTCTGCTGTCCATCCGACTCCATGAGCACGTTACCTCCCTCCAGTATTTCACCTCTTGGCCCAAAGGTGTCCGACAGCAAGGTCCCGATGTGGATAGACACACAGAGACAGGGGCAGAGCACTGAGTCAGAAACAGTCACCTTTATTCCTTACTCAGAGTCCAGTGCCAGTCGGGCTGGGACTGGGTGTGCTGGGGTCAGAGCTGGGCTGTCCAGAGCTCGGACCGAGACCAGCTCCGAGGGCTTTCGGGCACTGGGCAGTGTAGCCAGCCTGCTGCTCAGACATCCCTAGAAAGGTCAGGTTGCTAAACACAGAGCCATCTTTTTGTGCAATAACGGGTTTTCTGCCTTGGCACTCTCAACCGAACTCCCTGGGCCGGCAGGGGGCGGGCCGGGGCGCGAGTGGGCGCCCTGGGGGAGCGCGGGGGGGGGGACAGAGAGGGACTGGGAGAGCTGGGAGAGCGACTGGGAGCACTGGGAGAGTGACTGGGAGCACTGGGAGAGAGCTGGG
>WYEA01026494.1:0-10017 GCA_033558465.1 Alcedo atthis | reverse complement strand
GGGTGGGGGGGGGGGGGGGGGGGGGGGGGTGGGGGGGGGGGGGGGGGGGGGAGGGTAGGGGGTGGTGGGGGCAGGAGGTGCGGGCGGGAGGTGCAGAGCACGGGCTGACTCTCCGAGGCGTGGAGCAAGACGCTGTTTGGGGAATGCCAAGAGCCGCGCAGGGAGGGGGTTTTTCCTCCGAACGTCCCGGCTTCTGAGGCCGGGGTTGGCTGCCGCAGCGAGGGCCGGCTTCCAGCACGGATCCGCACCCCGCTGCTCTGCTGGCTCCCGAATCCCGCCTTCCCGGGCAGCTCAGCAAGCCCTTCGATCGCCGGAATTCATCGGCTAGGTTGGCATTTGTGTCCTAGAAATCCCAGCGAACGCTCCGTGGGCTGTGAAATACATCTTTCCCGCCGGGAAAGCGGTGCGTTAGGGGAGGAATTTCTTGCTCCTGGGTTAGTAAGTGTGGTTAGATGGAATATCCACAGCCTGGGCTGGATGCTGGCAGCGCTGGAAAAGCCTCCGGCTGGCTGCGATGAAGTTCCAGTGAGCTGAGCTGAAAGCTTCGGAGCATTTCTTCTGGATGCCTGGCTCTGCAGACTGGGATCCAGACGGTTTGGCTGCTCCGTGAACCTGAAGCTGTTTGAGGAGAGGGAAGTGTCTGCATCAGCTTGCCAAAGAAATGCCTGGCAGCCTTTCAGAGCTGGTTACCTGCTGCTTACTTAAGTTTCAACACGAGAGCCTCGGTTTCTCATAGTGTTTGTCTGCAAAAATACCTGGTTTTGTTTGCTAGCAGGGCTGGGTTACACCTCCTTGCATTTCTGCTCTCAGAATGGTTTCGGGTCAGGTTTCTGACTGCCTTGGAACCGACAGTAACTCAGATGTTCCTTCTGCACTTTCTCCTCTGCTGCAAATCTTTAGACTCGAAAGGTTCATTAAGAAAACTAGGAATTTCTATGCATATTGATAGAAAAGCTAAACCTTAGCTTACAAGGTGAGGAAGCAGTGGGGAGGGAAGGAGTAGCTCCTCGAGTGAGTAGTTACCCTGCTTTATCTCGGAACAATTATGATTTGACACCCTGTGCTGTTGAGGGTTTACATAAAGATAAGTGGTGGCATTTTTTTTTTTCCCCTCTGCATGTATTTTGGGTGCTTCCACCAAACTGCATGTGAGCTGAAATAAAGTTAAATCAAAGCCCCTTTGATTTTTCACCACACCAGCATTCTGTATTCTGTTTGCTTTTATGTAATCACTTGAGGAAAGAACACCCCCCTAAAAAAATTAACCATTTTCTGGTTGATTTTTTCATACCTGTGAAGTGAAAGTTTTATTAATTCTATGCATCCAGTGAGTCAGTAGTAAAGGCTTTTGAAGGAGGAAAAAATAAAAGGAGGCAACGGTAAGTAAATGTGAAAAAAGGAGTGCATTTCTCTGCTGTGTTTTGGCTTTTTAGTTTAATGGTTAAATTGAAGGTTTGGGCTCCTCCAAAGAGCAGGGTGCTGAGTGCAGGTGGGAGTGCTGAGGGCTGTGTGAGGGGGAGGGCAGCTCTGCATTACCAACACACCCAGCAGCCACAGACACAATGGGCTCCAGGTATCAATAGCTGGGAAATAAATATTTAACTCTGCTCTATTTTAGAACATAATGGATCTCAGTTTCTGTAGCTGTTGTGTTTGGATGGTTTCTCCCAGGTAGAGCCATAGGTAGTGCATCTAGAATTGCATGGTACTGCAATATAAGGTTGACAATTAAATATACATATGAACACTGAGGTACTTACGTGTAGGAAAGTAACTTGTAAAGGATGGAGCAGCCAGTGGAAGTTTCCTGAGTGTCTCATGGTGTTGCAGGGTAGCCTGTGCTTCAGGAATTGCTGCTGCTCTGGCAAGAGGAGCTTTGGAGGAGGTTATTGGATACTTCTCTAGATTACAACATGAAATCAGAGGGCTCAAGTAATAATGCAGGGACTTTTTTGAGCACTAAAGTCTCCTTAGTGTCAGAATTTGAAAAAAAAAACCCAAGCCAAACCTTAAGGAAAAAGAGAAAGCAACTTCCAGCAGCTTAATGTTTCTCAGGCAGTTGTCTCAGCATGCTGCTCCAGGCACTGCCACTGCTGGAATGAGCCAGCTTCAGTGGTGAGCTCCTCTGGCTGCTGGGATTGTTGCCAGTTCCAAGCCACCCAGTTGGTTCTGGTGACTCAGAGGTGACAGTTTCTATGAACACAGCGTGACTTCTTCCTGGGTAAACAGAGTTCACTGATGGAGAACACCAAGAAGGACCCCTGTCAGATGTGCTGGCAGTGGCATGGAAGGATTTCCCACTCCTAGCACGTGCAAGTGGCTTTTTGCACACCCCAGGGCTCCACCTCTGGGACACTGGGAATGATTCCCACTGAGCTGGGAGCAGGGAAGATGATGCTTTAAGCCATCCATTCAGAAAACAAACAGCAAAATGTTAAAAGAAGGACCTTTCATTTTTGAGCTCTGTGTGCCCAGTGCCTCCTGCTGCTGAGCCAAGGTGACTGCAGAGGGGTCCTGGGGCTGGGCTGCCCAGTCAGCCCCAGCACTGAACACCAGAATCACTGGAAGGCTGGGAACCTTTCCTAGCTGTGAGGTATGGAGCTCCCTCAGAAGGAGCTGAGGTAAGAAAGGTAAATGAAGTGAGCTGAAGCCTTCAACCCTTGAGCTGCTGTTTGTGGAAGGCTCTGTGGATTGCTGGTGGTGACATTTCAGTGCTGGATTTTCTGAATTGAAGGCTGAGGTGCAGCATTTCTGTCTGCAGCCCTGCCATTTCTTCAGAGAAGAATCCCAATGGTTGGAAAAATGTGCTGGCAGGGGCCTCTTGATACTGCAAAGCAAAAGGAAAGCCCTGCTTGCTGCTGGGACCTCATTGATTGAACTGGTGGAATTGGTTGAACAGGTTGCTGAGCTCAGCAGGGTGCACTTGACCTTGTGTCAAAAAGAGAATCACAGTGTCTACGTGGTGACTGGGCTGCTCTTCTTTCCTTGTCTTTGTCAGGCCCCGTGCAAAAGGCATGTGTGGCAGTGTGCTTAAATACCAGTGAGAAGATTAATGAAATCTTGGCTCACTCAGCAGGGAGTGGAGATCAGCACTGACTGCTCCTGCAAACAAAATAACCCCACACTCTGGTCCTTCCAGACTGCCCTGGCCCCACTCCTGCACCCCTGACACTGTCAGGCTGCTCACATCAGTCCCTTGGACAGTGGGTGGCTGTTGAACCATCCTTTGGTTGGCTACAGGCTCCTCAGCAAGGCTTGGCAGGGAGGGAGAGGTGGTGAGGTGGATCTCTGTGTTAGGGACTGCACAGAGGTAACTGGTGCAAGGCTGAGTGCACATGGGTGAGCATAAGGGGGAGCCCAGTAAGGCAGAGGTCCTGTTGGGGGTCTGTTGGAGACCACCCAACCAGGATGAGGAGGCAGATGAAGCATTCTGCAAGCAGCTGGCAGAGGAATCAGAATCACCAGCCCTCCTTCTCATGGGGTCCTTTAACTTAGCAGACATCTGCTAGAAAGAGAACTCAGCAGAGAGGGAACAGTCCAGGAGGTTCCTGGAGCATGTGGAAGAGACATTCCTGACTCAGCTGGTTGCAAAAGTCCCTTGGGAGACAGTCCTGCAGGGAAAAGGGGACCAGGAAGGCTGGACATTGTTTAGGAAGGGTCTCTTGGAGGCACTGGAGCAGCTGTCCCCACGGGCTGTAGGATGAGCTGTTGGGGTGAAGGACCAGCCTGGCTGAACAGGGAGCTCTTGCTGGGACTTGGGCAAGAGTGGAAAGTTTACCAGCTCTGGAAAAAAGGGCAGGAACACTAAGAAGAGCCCAGGGATCTGGCTGGGTCATGCAGAGAGAGCATCAGAAAGGCCAGAGTCCAGCTAGACCTCCATCCAGGCCCTGCTGTAAAGGATAATAAAGAAGGTTTTTGCAAATCTATTAATGACAAAAAGAGAGCCAGGGCAGTGCTCCAGGCTGGGGGAGCAGGGGCTGGAAAGTGCCCAGCAGAAAAGGCCCTGGGGGTGCTGGGGAACATCTGGCTGGGCATGAGCCAGGGTGTGCCCAGGGGGGCAAGAAGCCCCTGGGATCCTGGGCTGGCTCAGGAGCAGCGTGGGCAGCAGGAGCAGGGCAGGGATGGGGCTCCTGGACTGGGCACTGGGGAGGCTGCAGCTTGAGTCCTGTGTCCAGTTTTGGGCACCACAGTGTCAAAAAGACATTGAGGGGCTGGAGTGAGTCCAGAGAAGGGCAGTGGAGCTGGTGAGGGGTCTGGAGGAGGCTGAGAGGAGATTTTTTGGCTCTGTCCAGCTGCCTGAAGGGAGGTTGCAGTGAGGTGGGGGTTGGTCTCTTTTCCCAGGTATGGATGAGAGGAAATGGGCTCAAGTTGTGTCAGGAGAGGTTTAGATTGGATATAGGAAAAATTTCTTTCCTGAGAGAGTGGTGAGGCCCTGGAACAGCCCAGGGAGGGGGTGCAATCACCATCCCTGGGGGTGTTGAAAAACCATGTAGTTGTGGCACTTCAGGCCATGGTTTAATGCTCATGATAATGTTTAGTAGACAGTTGGACTCGATGATCTCAAAGGTTGTTTCCAACGTGTCTGATTCTGTGATTCCCAGTTCTTGCAGTGGAAATGCCTGCAGTGGCTATGTATTTGTGTTCTAAGTGTCAGGACTGTACAATTATCATTAGTTTTTATCTTGTCTGTATTTTCTGTCATAAAATGACAGCTCTTGAAGAAAACTACTGACATTCCCAAGTAACTCCCGTGCACATGCATGTTTTTGAGGAGAGTGGAGAGCAAACTTGGGATTCATGATGCTTAAAGAAAAAAAAGAATCCTACTTTCAAAGGTTTCCCTGGATGAGTGATGCACACACTGGCTAACCAACTGAGACTGGAAGCAGAGGATGTTCAGGGTGTTTGCTCTTGGCGTGGGTTGCATCTGTTTCATGATCAATCCATGTCTAAGTCAGAAAGATTATCTGAAAAAAAAAAAAAAGGAGGGATTAATCAGTGTCCCAAGCTACCTGTGCTTTCTGTTGTGAGTGAAAAGTGTTTGCTGTGCTGCAGAGAGGAGTAGGAACAGCTTTTTGTCAGTTCTTGCCAGGCTCTGTCATGTATCAGTGTGGTTAGTAATGTTTTTGGTCTAAAAGCTTTAAAGTCACTGGAGGGATAAAATTGCTTTGAAGCACCTTTTGGACAGTCCATGAGTTGACTGAACTGTGTATTAGTGACAAGCCCAGGATCTCATCTTGCATATGCAAGTCTTCCATCCCAAAATATCCCACTGAAATTTTTCACTGATGAACCCTTGCAAGGAAAGCTGGTAATCTGCTTCAGTTATCCAGCACAATGACTCCCTTGTCTCTCCTAATCAGCCCAGTTATCAATTCAGAAAGTGCAAACCTTTGTCAAACACCCTGTTTCCCTTAGCAAGGCCCTCCTTTGGCTCAGCATAAATTCAGGGGGGTTACAAGGAAGAGTTGTCTCCCTCCAGGGAGAAAGCAGGTGGTTGGTTGTAAGAAGAGCATAGTTGACAGAAATGCTTGTTAAAGGACAGAAACCCATTTCAGAGTCGAGTATTGTGATAGTTATAGGGAGGAGATTTTAAGTAAAAAAAAAAATATATGTGTAGAAGTTCTGATGAAGGTTAATGTGCATCTCCTAGTGAGCCAGAGGAGAACACATTAAGCTTGGTAAACTGATGGTTGATTAGACTGACGTCAGGGAAAATGCAATTAGTCCTATATATTCCTGGACATATGGAACGGATGTTGTGGAGCAGCCAGGAATTAATTTCCTTGATTGGTTTCTTTTTTTTTCCTCTGGTTTTATTGTGAGGTTCGTGCTTTGACTGCAGAACTCTGGAAGTTTCCAGTGGCTGAGGATTGAAGTCTCTGCTGCTCTGCAGCTGGGCTGGAGGTTTGCAGCCCTACATCACTGCAAACAGGGAGAGTAAAACCACTGCTGAAGGTGCAAGAGCTGGGGAAGCTGCCAGGAAGGTCTTGCTGAGAAAACATCTGGAGTCTGGTGCCCTGTTCTTGGCCCTCCTGTGGGTCTGCTCTCTTCTGGAGGGCAGCTCTGCCTGCCAGCTCCCAGCCCTCTGCCTCACCAAAGCTTTTGGAAGTGGCTGATTTTCATTTCCCTGCTGGCGTGTGCTGAGCAAGGTCCTGTCAAGAGCTGCATTAAGCTACTTAAAGCAGAGAGGACAAATGCTTTTGGCAGGAGCCCAGCTCTGTGGGAGGCTTTCACCTTGTGGAGGTGCATTTCCCAACTGGGAGCCAGCTGTGCTGTGTTCTAGAGAGCTGGGCTGTGTGTGAGCATGTCATTTGCCATTCCAGCCATTACCTGTGCTGTGTGTGCCCACTGCCTCCTTGCATAACTAAATCCCTGCCCTGGGCTGCAGGGGGCTGCAGGGATGCAGTTTACTGCTGGCAGCCCCAGTTCCTTGTGTGGCTTCTGTGGATGCTACCTGTGGTGGCTCCATGAGAAGAACTTTTCCAATAACTCCCCATGGCTTGACTGTGTGAATGTTTCCCCAGGGCTGAGAGAAGGCCTCAGCAATCAGTTCCAGGGCTTTGCTCAGATCTTTCTTTAAACACAATGTAAAAAATGACAAAGGACCCACTGATAAATTCAAATGCATCCCATTTCCTTAAGGAAAGAAGGGCTAGGACTGAGTGTATGACCAATTAAACCCTCTGGATGCAAAATCTCTAGTGGGCATCCTGCACAGTCAATCTATCTACTTTAAAAACAGTAATTACCACATTTTATTACTACCAGATGTCTGGTTCTTTGGTTTAGAGCTGTTAAAAGGCTGGCAGTAGTTGAGTCATTCCTAGAGAAGAGTGCAGATTAAATGATAGCCATATATAATCTATCCCCATTGAATCAGCCTTGCCTGTGAAGGTCAATGCTCAGTGTCTTTAGAATCAGAGCTGAAACTCTAGATAAAGTCTCATTAAAATATTGGAAGCAGCTTTCTCTACCTGCTCTCTGCAATAAGCATTCTGGAATAGGCCAGGCTGGACCATTCTCTCACTCTCAGGAGTGATGTGGAGGAATAAGCATCAGGAATTGCAGGTTCTATTCTTCAGATTAAAGTCTGTAAAAACTTTTTATAGCCACTTCTGATGTGACTAATGCTCTCCCTGTTCCAGGGCAGTATTTCAGATACCAGCCAGAAACATGCTTGGAGAAACCACATGGGGAAGTAAGGAAATAACAGCTTGTGCAGGGCCAACATTTTATTTTTTCACCTATTATTCAACTTTGGACAGTAACCTGAAGTAGGAAAGCTTGTCTTTTTTTTTTTTTTTTTTTTTTCCATTCTTTTCCATATCATAAAAACACAGTTAATCTTTGCAGCTCTTTTTTTTCCCCTTATCTCAAACTATTGGGTTTTTATACCTGGGTGTTACTGGGGTGTTCACTGGCATGAAAGCAGCTCTGGGAGTGTGCAGGGCCCCTAGTGGGTTCTGCACCAATGCAGAGATGTAAGGAAGCAGCCAGCCTGTCACAAAATGTCACTCACAAGATGTCACTTACAAACTGAACCCTCTGAAAAGAAAGCTAGGGGCTTTCTCCTAGAAAGACCAGGGTGTCTTTTCAGCCCATTAGTCTGTGGCAGTGCTGGGACTCTGTGGACTCAGTAGAAACAAGGGTTATTTTTAATGCCATGCATTGAGTTAAAATAAGTTTCAGCTGCCCTGGAGCTGGGCTGCCTCCCAGGGATCTTCAGCAGGCTACAAACAGCAGCAGTGGCTGCTGGTGCTGGTCCAGCCTTTCCCCCATGTCTGCTTCCCCTTCTCTCACACGTGTTGCAGCTCAGAATACCTGCTCCTCAGATCTGAAATGGTGTTTTGTAAGCCCAGAGCAGCAAATCCAAGTGATGGTCTGGGATTTGGACTGTCTCCTCTGTGATATTTCCCATTTTCCCTTTCCCGTGATCCATTCTGGGGGCTCTGCAGAGCTCTTTTCCTGCCCTGCAGGGAAAGTGGATTCCAGCTGCTTGGCAGAGAAGCAAGATTTGGGGATTTTTTAAATGATTTTTTTTCTGTATCAGGATGAGAGACACTTGGGCATCTCTAGGGCTTTGTGTGGGATCTGTGTCCAGAGCTCTGGGGGTGCCACTGGGGCTGGAGCTGATCTCAAGCTGAGCTGCAGTGGGTCCTGGGCCATGGGCAGAGGTGTGGGAAAGCCCAAGGTTAGACTGGCCTGGTAGTGCCCCTGGGGTTCCTCTCCTGTAGCTTTGGGTAGCACTATGGCAATAATGTGCTCTTCTCCTTGCCCGTGTGTCCTTGGCAGGTGCTGCATCAGCAAGTTTTGAAGCACATTAAATTTAATGTTTGAAAGCATCTTTCAAAATTCAAGTGGCATCAATTTCAGCCAAAAGAACCCCCCAAAGAAATCCAAACCAGGCAGCAGTGCCCACAGTGCTGTGGCAGAGGGTGAGCACAAACTCCTGGTGGGTGGCACTTGCAACCTGCAGCTTGTACAGAGGCTTTGAGGCAATGCTGACAAAAAACCTGCATCTGGGTGTCTCCAGAGAGAGAAAGTACCCAGGCCAGGATTTAATGGATCTTCCTGAGTACAACAGATTAAACCTGTGTGCCTTTAAAATAGCAACACTATTTATAGGCTCTGATTGCTTGGCTATTTTGAGTGCTCCTCTTAAGTAACATATGTACTGCTGGCATCTGCCTCTGGCCTGCCACGAAGGGGTGCAAAGCAAGAACAAGGTTTAGATTGTTGCATATCCATCATGTTCAAAATGACTGGGATTTAGAGAGTGGAACTTCAAATCTTGACATTCAGCTTGACATGAGCTGTGGAGCAGCAAGGATGAGCTCCTGGGATGGCCCTGAGGCACGTTTGGTTTATTCCCTGTCATCCCCAGACTTCCTTCTGAGGAGCTCTTCCCTGCTTGGTTATTCCTCCTCTTTTTTTTCTTCTGCAGCTTGTCACAGATCTGCTGCTCTGTGCACCTTGGTGCTGACTTGTGCTCTGCTAGAGTTGGTCCAAATATTCGTTACCTCCTGAAAGAGAAGAGAAGGAGAGTAAGATGAATTAATTATGATTTATCCTTTTCCAGCCCATGTTGTGATCATACAAATTTAAAGTGCTCATGGGAAGGCTGCTTTTTCTGTTTGGGGTTTCTTTTATTCTTAAATCTCACAGGGCAGCTAGAAATTCTTCCTGCTTTGAAAGGCATGACCTGTGCTTGCTTTTTCATCTTCTTGTGAACTCCATCTGTCTTCAGCAGTTTTTCAGAGGTCATTGCCAACAGATACAGTATCAGCTGAACTGGATGGAATTTGCCTAGCAGAAAGCATTTCTCTTACCCAAGAAATTCTCTAGCCTGTGATGCCTGGTCATAGGCTGTGCTCCTGCACCTTTTGCTGCTGTCAGTGACCTGTGATCAGATTAGGATGACTTGGAAGTGAAAACCAAAGCACTGAAAGTCCATCTTCCCCAGCATACTCTGTTCTCTTTCTCCTTTCCCTGCTCCTTGGTTCTCCTCCTAGGTCTGCAGGACAATCTTTTAGCCAGGCTGTTATTTCCTGCTGAGCAATCTTCTTTTCTGCAATTAGTCTTCACTTCAAAGTGACACGAGCATCTTGTTCAGATCTGTTTGAAAATGCAGCTCTGCTACCTCTGCCTTCCTCTTACTTGGCACTCCCACTCCATCCCCTGGATTTCCATTCCTCACTGCATGCCAGAGCCCAGGTCAGTGGCTGGGAACGTCTCTGTGCCATACCAACGACACTGGTTCACTCCCATCCCTCCAGGGCCTCCTGCTTTAGCAGCTCATCACTCATGGCCTCTTCAAATTCAGCTTCTTCCAGCTCCTCTGATCATCAGTTTCATAGCTCCTGTCCCCATTTCCAGTTCTGCCATGCTCAGAATCCCTGCATACAGCACTTGTTGGTAATCAACTCAACATGATCTAAACTTCCTAATGCAGATGTTGGAGGAGCCAACAAGGAGAGGAGTGATGCTGGACCTTGTGCTGACCAACAAAGAGGG
>WYEA01026492.1:11718-35150 GCA_033558465.1 Alcedo atthis | reverse complement strand
GGCTGCCCAGAGAGGTTGTGGAGTCTCCTTCTCTGGAGACTTTCCAAACCCACCTGGATCTGTTCCTGTGTGACCTGCCCTGAGTGATCCTGCACTGGCAGGGGCTTTGGGCTCGATGATCTCCAGAGGTCCCTTCCAACACCTTAGAATCATTCTATGATTCTATGATTCTTTATCCTCACAGACGTGTGGTAGGAAGAGAAGTGCTTTTTATCTCCCCCCTTTGAGGAGGGGAATTTGAAACCAGCACAGTGAAGCTAAGAGAGTTGAGCTGCAGGGTTTGAAGAACCTGAGTGTAGGTGGGTGAGTGCAGAAACACTGTTTCAGTGCATGTATTTCCACATGAGAGCTGGCAGCTGTGAGTTACTGTGTTGCGTGTTGGGATTTGAGCTCAGAATGGTCCAAACATGGAATTGTGAGTCACAACAGCTTTTTTTTTTTTAATTATTTTTCAAACCCTGCTGCAGTTCTAGGTGCTGGTACATGTGCAACTCAATAAAACCTGCTTAGAGAAATCAGAAAGGACATAACATCTGTGGCATTTTTTGCCAGCTTCAGTCTTGCCTAGATGCATTGAGCACCCTGAGTTTATTTGGTTTATCTGGCACAGAAACCACAGTGCATTTTTACAGGTAACTGGTGGGTTCCACCTCATTAATGTTTATAAATATGTAAAAGGTGAGTGTCAGGAAGATGGAACCAGGCTCTTCTCAGTGACATCCAGTGACAGGGCAAGGGGCAATGGGTGCAGATGCAACACAGGAGGTTCCATATAAATGTAAGGAGAAACTTTTTCACAGTGAGGGTGACAGAGCCTGGAAGGGGCTGCCCAGGGAGTCTGTGGAGTCTCCTGCTCTGGAGACATTCAAAACACAAGTGGATCTGTTCCTATGTGACCTATTCTAGCAGGTTGGACTAGATGATCTTTCAAGGTCTCTTCTAACCCTGAACATTCTGTGATTCTGTGATGCATTTAACCAATTGTATTCTGAAGGAAACAGTTAAAAGAATCGAATTCCCTTCTTTAAGTTTAAAGAGACAACTGAGAAATTGTCATTAGGGAGGAAAGATTAAATATCATAAATCCAGAGATATATTGATGCACAGTTTGGATGTAGTCATGGCTTTTTTGATGCTCATTTGAAGTTTATTTCTTGGAACTGTTGATGAGTTCTGCCTTTTCCAGGTCTCTTTGGGCCAGAAATAGAATTAAGCTGTGACTGCAGGGCAGGTGCTCTGCCAGGGTATCCTTTTGTTAGGTACCTTTTGGGTTTCAAATACATTGCCCCCCAAAGAACAAGAAACAGAATGAAAGCTGAAGCAATAAATGTGTCTGACAGAAGCAGCATGGTCACCAGCTGGGAGTTTTCAGGGTGCCTGTCTGTGCTCATCCTCCTGCTGGCATAGGGAAGAAGGAAGGATTTACAGCCTGGTGTGTCCTTAGAACCTGTTTTGGGGTCCTCATTTCTACTTCCCATCCCTACCCAAATAAAAAGTGCTTTCTAGGTTTGAAGTTGTTGGCTACATTCTCAGCAAAGCCCTGAAGACCCTGGCCACCTGGAGCCAGATCAGCAAGTGGTGCCAAGAGCAGGGCTGTAATGGTATTAAGAGGCTTCCTTGAATTTTTGGCTATTGAATAGTTTATTCCCTTGCTCTTACCGTGGGATTGGGAAGCAAGTCATAACATATATATGTGTTTAAACAACCACTTGTGTTTGAAAGCTGGAATGATTATGATGACTTGAACTTGCTGGCTAGTGGATCCCAGGGCAATCCTTGTAGAAAGGAAAAGGTGGTTTTTTTCCCCCTCCTAGGCTTCTGGAAAAGCAGAGAGTGCAGTGCCTGCCAGGATAGCTACCATTTTTATTCTTCTTTTATAAGGTTTGGTGAGATCTTGCAATTAAGACAGGTTTGGGACTACACAAGTGAGAGTCTGGTCCTTCCCTTGAACTGCAATCAGAGCTTTTGGGGAGCATTTGAAGGGCTTTTTTGTTCCTCCTATCAGAAGCTTTTGGATGGCAGCCAATTTTGACTAAATTCTACTCAAGGAAATATCTCATCCAGCCCAGATGAAACAGTCTGCAGAAGTGGTGCTGATGGGGTGGGTCTGATGTCTTCCTGGTGGCACAAGGCTGTGCCCCTTGGTCCTTCGTGCCGGGGGTGCTGGAGGTGCCTTTTGATGGCTTTGCTGTTAAAGCTTTTCCTCCATCCATAACCAGTAAAGGTCTCACAGAGAAGGAAAATTGCCCGTATCACACCTCAGGGTTTACTATGACTAGGGAGACAACTCAGTCACAGGAGCCCTCGTTGCACTGAGCCAACTTCTGCCAGCACATTTCAACAGGCGTAAAAGGTTTGATTTTTTTCTTTATTTAAAAAAAAAAATAGTTCCCAGGGTCTCAGCTATGCTCTGATGCTGCATGGGAACATTTTTGAACTCTTAGAATTGTTTACTGAACAGGAAAACAATTTCTTACCTGGTTCCAACTCTGCCCGGAGCTCTGTGGAGCTCTTGCCTCCTGGAATGGCTTCACCTTCTGGAAACAGCGCCTGTGAAACCCTCTTTGTCTTTTTATTTATTTATTTATACTATTATATTTTTCTTTTTTTTTAATCTTTAGCCTTGTCATCCTGTTTGGCGAGCTGTGAGCGTGATGTTTCCTATCATTTTAAAAGAGGCTGCTCATTGAAATATATAAAAGCGTAAACAAAAAGTTCATGTTTGTTGGCAGAGTTTTTAAATGCAGACATCTGGGTTAGAGATGTGAGAAAATTGTAAAGAATTTGGAAGGTTCAAAGGCTCGTGTTATTAAAGTTTTAATAATCTCCTTTTCTGCCTAGCCCCAGCCCCCTGCTAGTCTTTGAATCTTGAAGGAAAATGCCGTCTGAACAAGATTATAGTTAATTAGGGTAGGATCTTCTCTTTGAAAGCCTGTAGGAAGCTGTCCTGCCTCTTTATTTTTCAGACTAGAATGAGCCGTGTGTAGGAGGAGATACATGGCAAAAAAGCACTTGAGTGCAATGTTTTAATTTAAAGACTCCAGGGGCTCTGTTAAGTTTCTATAACACAGACGATGGTATTTTCACAATCACTTTGTTATGTAATCTCCAGAGAAATAATTCACCTGAGGTGAAATTCACACCTCATAGAGGGGCCGGGGAGGGATGGCAATAAACACGTGTGCCTATACACACACACACACACACACACACACACACACACACACAGACACCCGAGCCGACAGACACCCTTGCATAAAATCCATTGCACAGCTCCTCTGGGAAGGTGAGAGGATGGGACTGGATGAGTCCTAACCCGTGCTAACCTCCTGGCACTGGGTAGTGTGCAAAAGATGAGGACCAAGCCTTTGCCTTGGTGGCCATGCATGGCTTGCCCCAGGGCTGGAGGACTGAAGGGTCTAGTGGGCAAGTGGCACTGACCACTGGCCCCGCAGTGCTGTGTCCTTCTTGGGACACAACTGATCTGTCACCCTGCCTTACCCCGGAGTTTCACACATGTCCTGCCTGGCATGTTCCCTGCAGTGTCAGCGGAGAGCCCAGGGCACCTGCTTGAGGCTGCTGCAGCTTTCACAGTGATTGTGTGGGCAGGTTGCAAATATGGCAGGGCTGGTTTCACCCATCCCCATGCACCACCAGTTCTCCTGGCCCCTCCTCTAAAGACTTAAACCTCTTCTGCACCTCATGCACAGAAGCTCCTGCAGGAGCATGGCTCAGAATCACATATGTTAGGGGTTGGAAGGGACCTAGAAGATCATCTAGTCCAAAGCCCCTGCCAGAGCAGGATCACCTGGATCAGGCCACACAGTGACATATCCAGGTGGGTTTGGAAAGTCTCCAGAGAAGGAGACTCCACAACCTCTCTGGGCAGCCCCTTCCAGGCTCTGTCACCCTCACTGTGAAAAAGTTTTTCCTTCTGTTTATCCTAAACCTCTTGTGCTCCTTCATCTGCAAGAAACTGTTGAACCTTAGGAGCACAAAAATAACAGTCTGGACCCTGCATTGTGTCCCTCAGCCTGCGAGAACTACAGGTGAGAGAAGTGTACAGACAACCTGGATGTTGGTCCTGTGTCTGTAAGGATCAGAATTCCCAGTTAACCCAAACCAAGCCTGGACACTGGAAATGGTTCTTTGTGGCTTCAACCTCAGCCATTGCCAAGTGTCAGGAGGATTGGACTGATGATCTGTTTTATGAAAGGAAATGTATCTTTTTTTTTTTCCCCCTTATGTTTTCTATAAAGAATAAAGCTGTTATATTTCTGGTCTATTTTGTTTTTAGTGCTTGCAAGATGTCCCTAGGGAGCTATGGTTTTTTTGAAAAAAATAGGGTGTTAAGAACCGTAATTTCCCTAACATAACAATTCTATATTTATTTCACTTTCTTTTTCTTTACACTCCACGGCTTATAATAGCAGTGTTTTTCCCCATCTCCTCCTGTGTCTCTAGTCTGCTAACAACCCAATTAGTGAGTGCCCAGAGCATGAAGCATTCCTGGCCTTGCTGCTGTTCCAGCCAGTCATTAACTAGGTGGAGAAGGTCTAACAAACACTGGAAAAAAAAGAAAAAAGAAAAAAAAGTGGGTTTTTTTTTAGAAGTTAGTTGAGTTTTACAACGTTGAATTAGAAAAGGTAGTAAAAGAGGGGAAGGGAGGAGTAAACACATTGCCAAAATACTAAGTCAATTAACTTAGTTAAAGGGCCAGGATTTTCTGATGTAGCCTGGAGTTTGGAATTGCTCTCACCAGTAAAACACCTCCAGAAGGCCCAAGGAGCAGCTATGCTGCTTCCCCCTGCCCAACCCCTTTCAGGTTTCTGGTATTGAGATTAGAACCCTGATCTTAAAGGTATTGTTTTGTCTTGATATCCCTTTATCTTGGATGCTTTAGACTCCATTATTGGGAATTTTCTCCATGCCCTGTTTGCTCCAAAAATGCTTTACTGACTCTGAAATCTGAGTTCTTCATCCTTAAGAGCCTGAAATAAAAGGCTCAAGAGTCTCACAACCAGTGTCCCAGGTCAGTTTTCTGAGCCCAAATCCAGCTCTTTGATGTGATGCCACCAACAGCACTTGAACGCTGCAGCACAGACACACCATTTAACAGGGCATGGTGCCAGAGGAGTGGCAATGAACTGACAGGGGAGAGCAGTCCGTGGTTCTGAGCATCAGTGGGCAATGCTGCAGACACCTGCATGTGCAGGACCACCGAGAGCATGGTGCAGCACCTACTTCAGTGAGCACAGACAAGGGAGGCTGTCTTGGAAGTTATATTATGGGAATAGGACCTCATTGCACTGGGCAGTCTACTAGCTCAGCATCAGAAGTGGACCATCATCCAGCTCTCATCTCACCATCACACAAAGCTCTCATTGAGAGGTTTGAGGGGAAACTTCCTAAGAAATTCAGGGTTGCAGCCAGTCATTACTTAACAAACAGTACCATAATGAGTTCCTAAATTCACACTTTTCAGATGCTCAGTCTTCAAGTGATCACTCTTCCTAAGCATAAACCTCCCATCCCTGAGGTATATTCCCACCTGAAGCTCCCAGAGCAGCAAAGCCCTCAAGTGCCCTGCCTTCAGCTATCTACCTCTGAATGAGGGGATGGCACGGAGCCCAGAAGTAGAAAGACCTGTTTGCACTGATTATCTTAGGTGTCATTAGCAGGATTCTTTACAAACAACTCCCTCCTTTGAAGGGGAGGCAGCCCCTTGCTTGTGGAGAATGACTGCAAGCACTAGCTGCCAGATTTATCCTTCTTTTACAATGACCTCTCCAGGACATGGCACCTCTTTGAGCTGACTGCTCTCAGACAAAAAAAATCTAATGTGGCATTGACCTGTCCCATTTTACTTTGTCCAGCACATTGCCCCCACCCCTGATTTTGATGAGATAGCATGTGAAATAAAACAGAAATAAATAAATAAATTGTCAGAAGGTTTCTTCGACCCAAGTGTGCTAAGCACCTTCTAAGTGAATGCTTGGAGGCAGGTGAAGTAGATACTGGGAGAGTCTTTAGATGAAATTTGAATAGTAAGGAGCTGAACAAATGCAATGGTGAGAAGTGTATTTGTCAGGCAGCCTGCTTTTGGGAGGGGCTAATACACAGTTGCTGTTCAGAGAACAGAGGTGGGCGTGATGTTCTGCAGCCTTCAGCTTTGCCTTTTCCATGGAGTTGTTCCCTGAGGATGATGCAGCATCAGATGACATTCCTCTCTGTAAAAGTAATAAGGAATAGCATCTCTTGAAGACTTGCTGAAGAGTCTACAGACTATATGGACATCTTTATTTCTTCCTTTCTTGCTACCTCTTTGCTTAAGTCGTAAATGAAGCTCCTAGGGAAGAAAGCCTGATATCAGCACACAGTAGGGGAAGAGGTAATGAGATGAAGAGCAGCAAATAAACACATGTACATCTTCCTTATTAATTTAGAACAGAATCTACAGTTATTTCCAAGTGCTGGAAAACTCATCCCATTTTTTCCCTTTCTATGTAAGCTTTGCACTGTAAGGTGTTGACAAGTGGATCTTCTTTTCCCTTCAAGGACTACACATTGTTCAGTGGGTAAGAGATTAGCCTGTTGTTCCATGATATACACTTTGGTGTCAAAATGGTAGTAGCCATCACTTGGGTCACTCCACACAAGTTTCTGCATTAGTTCAAGTGGTCTGTGTGTGTTTCTGGGACTAATATGAGTGCAGTCATAAAAACATGCTCTGCACTACTAAAGTTTCTCTCCTGCAGCTTGGAGATGTAAACAAGCTCTGTTGATTAAGTATAACACACTTTATCTAGCTAAAATGGAACAAAGCCTTAGGCAGAACTTTGCAAAACAGGTACCATCTTCATACTTATCAATATTATTCTATTAAATTAAGGAATGCAGTTGCCCTGTATCACATGGAGATAATTTAAACAGGATCCAGTTATTTCTTTGTAATATTTGAGGCTGACAGAGAGAAACTGTATATGGTAAAGAATTTTTGAAAGGGTCAACATTTCTTTTTGCATGGAGGGCAGGGGCAGGAATGACATGGTAAGTACAGGTTGGATTTTAATGGTACTTGATATGTAAAAATAATGAAATAATGAAATACTTGCCAAGGAACACATTCAAATTTTGCACATTTCATAACAGTTCTTTCTTTAATATGATTGTCCTGCTTGCTTCAGTTATATGATAGGAAACTCAGTCCAGTATCTTGGTAACTTGTATGTAAGAAACAACAGCACCGAGGAAATTTACCTTCATCAAATGCATGAGAGTTAGGTCAGCAAGATAGAAAGTATTCCAATAATGGTCATTAAATATTACTGGATGATGAAACTTTGCAGAAGAAATGTATGCAACAGAGTTCCATAATTCAATAAAGGCTTTTCAGTGTTATTTCTCATGGGAAATTACAATGGAGATGCCGAGGTGTGTTCAAGACCTAGTCTACAGTTTGAAGGCAAACTATGTTAAAGAAAGGAAATAATTAACCACGAAAGGCACCAAGTGGTTTAATAATTGTTATTCCAAGAAGGAAAGTATCTGTACAAATGGGACCGGAAGGGAAAGTTGAATAAACATAACTGGAGCTGTGCAATGAGCTGATGGGACTACACACAGGAAAGATCCATTCATTAATTGGTTTCCTAGATAAAAGGGAAGTAATGTCAGCAAAAGATTGAAGTAAACCATCAGTAAATGGGAATCTGGAAAGAAATGTTCCCCTTAGAGCATGTTTTTGAGTGTTCATCTCTGCCAGCTGCCTCCAGATGACAGGTTGGTGAGGAGGGGTCTGTCCTGTCCTGACCCCACACTCCAGCTGCATTCCCCAGGCAGTTATATGAGCTGCATGGAGTGGTGATCTTGGTCCATGGCACCTTGAAACAGGCTGCAGCTCAGTGGCTGGAGGTGCCCCTTTACAACTTAGGTTTACAGCTGCTGTAACAGGCAGTCAGGAAAAAGGTAATCGGATTCTCTGAACATATAAAGTACCTCTGAGAAAGCAATTTTGGGAAAGAAGAAAGAGGAATATGGGAATGATCACTTCACAAAGCATTACGATGAGCACTGTTTCCACTTGTGAGTATAGGATGAAAGAAGAAGGAGGTGGGCTTTAACCTTTCCTGCTTGTAAATGAAATGAAAGAATGAGGACAAGAGACAAGGGTGAGTTACACTGAATTTGTAAAGAAGAGCATCTGAAAGTCCTCCTTAGTTGAGTCCCATTTTGCTCCTTTGCTAAGAAATTGGTGAGGTGCTGAGCAGGCAGGGTATGTGGGAATGCTAGGTTTTCCAGGAGATTACCCAAGGTGGAAATGTTTGAATCTGGACAGTCAGGGTGGAATGGCTAAGGAATGTGAACAGCTGTGTAAGTGAGGTGAAGGCAGTGACTTGTCACCTGGCAGTGGGGTCTCCTGCTGCTTCCTCTGATTACCCAGGAATCCTGCATTCATCTGGGAGGCTCCAGGTCCTGCTGGGATGTGGGCTTTTGGTCTCCAGCGGAAAAATTAATCTTATCTGAGTGCTAAGAATAAAAAATGTGAATGGGGAAAACTAACACCTGTAAGTAGAGAGCTGCTTTATTTAAACCATCTCCTTCCAAGCCTTTTTGTGTTTCTTCAAACCAGATTACATAAGTAGGAATGAGGGGACCTCAGAGTCTTTAGATATAACATGGAGATGCTTCTTTGGAAAGAATATTAGCTTTTACATTATTTTAGTCTATAAATTTTAGTCAGATTTTGGTATTTCACATCAACTCAGCCAAAACTGTCATATCTGGGTACAGGCAAGTTCTTCTGTAAGGAAAGATGCAATTTTGTTCAAAGGGGAAGCAAAATTAAGCATAGCTTGGAATAAATTTAGATACACTTCCAACTAAATTTAGAAATTCAAGTTTACTACCTGGAAACTGGCTGGGAAAGAACAGATTTCTTTGTGAGATTCCTGGTAATTTCTGCTTCTGAATCTGGCCAACAGGGCAGTGCAGAGCTACATGAAGATTCAGAAAAAACTGTGAAGCAGATGGAACTTTTCCAAACCTCTGCAGCATTTACTATTCTATTGAATTTTCAGTTCCATTTTTCTAAATGTCTTATTTTATCTGAAGAATCCCTCATCACAGTGCTGGGCTTTCAAATAGGTCCCAGTCTTTAGAAAAGACTCCAGGATCTTTGCTTTCATAAGTGAATGGTGCATAAAGTCCTTCATTGTCTTGAGCCAGAGTAGCTGAGCAATTGCTCTTCATCCCTCATGCTAACCCAGGCAGCCCCAAACAGCCTATGCTCACCAGCTGAGACAGGTCAGGGGTTTCACCCTAAAAAGCAAAGAGACTCAGTGATAGAGCTGCATGTCAGGGGAGGTTCTTTAGCATTGTTTGTGGGTTATTTTCAGAAAGTGGTTCCAGGCTTTCCTATTTCCAGCAAGCTTCCCTGTTTTACTTTTTGCTGCTCCATTTTGTTGCTTTCAGTAAGGAGCTGATCTCCTGATTTTGAGTTTAGGATTGGTTTAATGGTATGTTGATCCATCCATTGTATGTTGTTAACCACCCATTGGTAAAATTCTAGTCCAGGGTTCAGTTGCAAAAATGAGCACGCACTCTGTTGACTTCAGTGGCGTTAAACTGATTTCAACAGCTGAGGACCACCCTCTAAATTCATTGAACAAAATCTAACACATGCACATTTTTTTTTTAAACACAACAAACAAAAAAAACCCAAACCCCATTGCTGGCAAAGTGCATCTGTTCTAAGCAGCACTGGAAAAATGCAGTTATTGTGGACTTGGTCTCATAGTAACAGCAACAATAAGGCTGTGGTAAGCGCTTTGGATTCACTGGTGGTGTTGGAAACACGAGGGGCACACCCCATGCTTGAGGAAGCTCTTGACCTCTATCAACACCCTGGGCCAGCAGCATCACCGGTGAGGACCAGCTGCCCTCAGCAGAGGTGTCTGGCAGGGCTATAGGATGAAGCTATGTATGGCCAGCCTGAGTGAGGGCGAGGAGCTCCGGCCTGTGAGCTGATGGAGATAGCGCCGAACAATGGGCCTGGCAGCGGTGGCCGCTCCTTGCAGAGGCTCTGACAATGCAGCCCCGCCACCCCAGCGCTGCGCATTGTTCGCCTTTGGTCGAGGCCCTTGTTCAATTAGAGAGCAAGAATCCTTTCTCCTGCTCTGCTGCAGGCTCCACGCTATCACACTGCTCCTCGGCTAACCACAGTTGTTTGACACAAGGCAGCTCTGGCTGCGAGCTGCGCCGCACGCTTAAGCCGGCCTGCTCGGAACGGGCCTGCAGACATCTGGTCTGAATCTCCCTCTCGTTCACATCCACGTCCCCTGTCACTTCCCAAGGGACTATAAATAACTCCTGGGGTTGATACTGCTTGCAAAGCTGGGCCTCGGGGACCGTCTCGTCACTCTCCTCATGTGACTGGTGGGGCGGGCGGTGAGCTGCTCCTCTGGCGAAGCGCGGACACTGGAGTGTGGCCAGGCGAGCACATTGTTCCTCTCTGTGGGGTTTTGCTAGATGGCTCTTCTTCCCTTCCACCCTGGTGGCAGGAGGAACCAGCCCGTGATTTCTCTTGCAGACATGTAGTGTCAGACTCGGGGACTGCTTTTGCTGCTTCAGGTCCTGTTCACCCAGCAGGATCCTGGTTGATGTCTCTGGAAGCTAATGCTTCTCCATATGGGAGAGGCTTTGTGGGACAAACCAGATACAGTGTTTGGATTTCTTGAACATCTTTTAATTGGCTCTCAGTGATGCATTGTCACATTAGTTAAAGGAAAGCTAGAAGACAATGTGTTAACTCTTCTCCCTCTACTCTCTGTGGTTTTGTGGGAAGACTGAAGGCAAGTTAGGTCACAGAAACACGTTGTCTTACATCTGTATTAGGATGTGTGGCTTCTGTTGTGATGTTGTCAGCCCTGTGGCTGGAGGATCTCACATTTCCCGTATGAGAAGCTGCATCTGAACAGTACAAGGCTTGGCTTGTCACCTCTTTCCTTTTCCTCCTGCCCTGTGTCCATGAGCCACAGTAAAAGCTGATGAGAAAGAGATGCATGAACTGGGAATCCTTGTAACAAAGAGAAGGAAGACACTGGAGCCAGGCACAAGTGGTATTCTGGTGCCAGTAAAACCTGTGCCAGTGAGAAGAAACATGCTGGATGCTCAGGAGGGGAAGGACAGGAGCCAGCAAGAAGGTAGGAGAGTGCAGCACTGCCTCTGTTTTTGTGCTTCTCCTGCAGGAGTAGCGAGTTGGCATACCTGACAACAGGACTGACCAAAAACAAAAAGGGCTACTGAGAATTATCAAATTTGTTTTCCTTTCTTCCTTTGTAAGGTGGTTTAGGTCCCACCCTGAGACTTAATCCCAAGTGCCAACTGCTCAAAACCATTCCTCTGCTCTGTCACATTGAATACTCATGAGGTCTCCCAGGGATTATGGTTTTCTGATGTCGGGCACTTCTGTTTTCTTTGCTTTTTACTGTTAGTCAAACAAAGCTTTCCTCTTCCTCAGTTGTCATTGTGATGTGCAGGTCCAAAATCCACTGGTCTTTAGGGAGACCTCCCAGACTAGCAAGGATTTAGGTCAGGCTCACAGAGAACAAGAATTCATCCTTAAAGAGTGCTGGAGGCTGCAGCCACAGGGATTCCCTCACTTCCCTGTTCCCCACCAGCTTCACCGTGGCTTGGAAACAAGGAAACATTTAGTAAACTTTCAGGAAATGTTCAGAAAGTTCTATGCAGGGAGATGGAGGCTCACTGCTTTATAGTGAATAAAGTGTAATTCATCCGAGCTCCAGTTCTGGCTAAGGAGAAACTGTGCTGTTGTGAAGAGTGTGGTCAGGCCAGGTCAGATTAATGCCATTCAAAAGCACCGTGGAGATGCTATACCCTCAGTGTCTGGCATGTGGATCAATGGTGTCACCGGTTTAATCTTCATAATAAGTACACATTTGTTCTCAAAAAAGATCAGTGGCCAGCTGGTGGCATGGCAACAGCCCATGACACTCCATATAGGAGACTTGGGTTTAAGGGAGGTGAAAGGGAATGTTGCCTCTAGGAAATTAAAAATTATAACTACAACCTACTTAGCAAATGTCTGACTACGCCCTTGTAACTGCACCACAGTGCATCACAGGGGAAGAGTTCTCATTTAAATGTCAAATAGCAACTTTTTTTCCCTGATGGGTTTTATAGGTGAATTGAAAAAGTCTGGCAGTTAGAGGATTTTATTTTTTTTTATATCAAAACATTGTTGTTGTTGTTAAAATAATTTTGTTTTAATAGGAATAAACTGTGTTCACAGATACTTCTGAAAAAGCAAAAGGTGTTTCAGCTTCAGACTGGATTTATGTGCACACTTTCTACATACAGAAGATGGTTGAGGAGCTGCACCCAGTTTTTTCTCAGTCTCTGTGGCTGCTCTGAGGTGTAGGTGTCCCTCTGTGTGTGTGTGTCTGTCTGAATGTGCAGCGTGCTCCAGTCTCCTCCCCAGTCCCTGACCAAACTGACAAACATTTTGTTTTTCTGACAAACCTCAACACTGCTAAGACTTAAAACACACCACCAGGTGAGATAAGAGCTCCCTGCTCAGCTCCCCACATGGCTTTTGACCGTGGCTTTCCAATCAGGGTGATTATGCAGTCACTGTCATTTTCGGTGTATTTTCATACATGGAATGGTTGAGAATCACTTGGAAGCTGAGAGTCACTTTGCTAGCTTAGTAGGGGATGATGTACAAATTTCAGCCCAGAAGAGGCTTACAGCTACTTTAAATTATGATATGGGAATAACTAATGGTTATGACCTCTAGAAATGTAAGGAGAGGCTCAGTTTAGCTGATGAGTAGATTATGCAGCTGCATCTATGTATAAGTGAAACAAGACAAAGCTGGAATTAATGTGTGAGCCATTAGGTACAGCTTCCCCCACTCCTGTTTATCTTTGTCTGGTTTTAGACTTACCATTGAGAGATTCATAAAAAATGTGTGCTATGTTTCCTGAAGAAGATAAGCTTCCCTAGGCCCCCTTTCTATTTAATTGCTCTTTAAGTGAAATTGGACTAGCTGAACAAAGTCAACAAGGCACAGCTAAACTTTTTGCAGATCTCCTTGTGAAAGCCTGTTTTCTAGTATTTCTACTTCAGTGATCTGTGTCTAGTTACAGAAGTAGCACGGGATGGGTACAAGGGTGCAAACTCAGAAGGGCAGCATGAATATGGATTTATTTATCTTTGCTTGTCTCAGAAAAATTCGAGAGACCTACTGGGGTTTCTAGCTGGTGACTTGTTCAGTGCATGTCTGAAAGTTAGAGGGAGGCAGTGAGAGTTCAAACCACAGACCAGGGCAAAACTGTAATGTATCATGACACAGCATGCATCACTTTATATTCCTTTGAATTACTGTGGATATCTGCCCCAGAAAACTTTGCTCTTAAAAGGAAAATCTGTCTTCTGTGTAAGGCTGCTGCTCCAGCACTCTGCTCTGCTGGATGAATGGATAACTTCTCTCAGTCTACTCATGACAAGTGTTGTCTTTCGGTTTAAATATTTTGCTGCTAGTTTTTATTTATGCCAGTTAGCTACTTTCTCAGCCTTTGTGTTGCTAGATGATACAAGTACTTCTCATCTCCTCTTGTAAGATACCCTCCAGTTTCTCCCTCATATTTATAGCCCTCCTCTTCAATATACATTAATCCATCTTAAGTCCTGGACACACTGGTGTAGATCCACCCCAGAAGACTGAACAGATCAAGGCATTAGGTCAAAGACACCTGCCCATTATTAGCTGTCTGTATGGTTTTGCCTGTGTTCATTAGCACTCTCCCAGACAACACTTGGGCTTGGTTTAAAGACCCAGGGCTGCTCCTAAAAGGCAGTGTGATGTGACTCTCTTGGGAAGGTTTAGAGCTTTACACACGCTCTGTGCCATGCTGCTTGGCCTCCAAGCCAGAGACCAGTCCCCAGCATGTTTTCTTTTAGTAGCACACATGTAAGCCTTCGTGACCAAAACTGTGTATGGTCTTCTTGATGAGGTCCTACTAGTGCCTGGCATTTACTGATTTCAGTAATACTTTCCCTCCTGTAGTGGGAATACTTTATTTAATTCTAGGTGATGTTTACCTTTTTCCAGTGTTTAGACCACATTGCTGGCTTGTCATCACATACGTAGTTAACACAAGCTTCTACTCATGATTTCTTAAGTGTACACCCTTTTACTTTACATAGTAAACTTTCCCTCTAAGTCTATTGTTTCTGAAGACTACTTGGCTCTTCTTAGGTAAAATTCTGCTGTTTGTCAGTATGGACAAGGCTCCGTAACCTCAGTCATCAGAAAGTTGCATTACACAATCTTTTGTGCCAAAATTATCAAAGAAATAAATAGGATAGATACTGACTCTTGCAAAACTCTGTTAGTGATTTTCTTCCTTTCAGCTCAACCCATTGTCACCTCCCCTTCAGCCAATTCCTTAACTACTTTACAATTCTTATCTTAATCCCCACTTTCTCTACTTGAACTAATGGTTTCCATCTGGCAGGGTATCAAATGCTTTATTCTAGTCCAGATAAATGACATCTTCCCATACTTCCTTTCTCTGTAAAATCAGATAAGAGTGTTCTGGTAGACAGGCAGAAGCTGCCTTTGTTAGGGTTATGTTGCATTTTGTCCCAGTTTTAGTTTGTTTCTATGTTTTTAATTGTTCCTTCCCTCAAAATACCTCCAAGCCAGGGATTTACTCCATGGAGCCTGGAAGACATTTATAGCACACATAACCTTTTTTTTGTAGCTTTCAAGGGGACAGCTTTTCAACTAAGGTAGTCCTCAACTAAAGGCAATAAAATTCTGCTGCCCAAATCCCACCCCATCACTACTAGGGCCGTGATGTTGAGTTCCATATACCTGAAACACACCACATTGTTCTTACTGAGCCTGCAAGCTCATTGCAGAATGGCTTTCAGAATGTCTTTCCAGCCTGACACTTCTTCCCAGCAGCACATGAAGGGCCTGTTGTCCTGTGAGCAAATATCAAGACTTAGTGATGCGAGGCCCAGAATTCCACCCATTAATGACTTCTGCACCTCATTGTACTTTCTAAGTCAGGTAGTGCAAATGAGACTGTTGTATTTTCCTTTGGAGTTGTCCACGGGGCAGACTTTAGCTAATGCAAGGAATATGAGATGTGGAGGCACACTTCTGGGCTAACCAACCACCAGCTTAACACTTGTGAGTTTGTAAAGCCTGTGCTGACTTTCCTGCTTCCATGTCTTTCAGTTGACGGGTAAAAATAAACATCAATTGGCTTCTAATTTATTTCCTTAGGTCAGGTTTAGTGGGATAAAGTGCAGTGAGAGTATGGGTTTGGTGCTGGCTGGGATGTGTTTCCCTGCACTACCAACCCTGCTGCAGGTACAGTGGATGGATCTGCTTTTGGCACACTGGATGAAAAATTATTGTGGTTCTAAATACATGATCTAACAAATGTCACTGCAAATTAAAACAACCACAGTGGAAAAGATACAAAACTATTCTATGATTATTACATGCCTCTAACAGCTATCTCCAGCAGTGAAGAGAAGATTCCCTGTGGGTAGACAAAGTATGCACTCTGGAGCTAAGAACAGTAATTAAAACTCTGTAAGAACGCTCATTAATTTTCAGCTTCTGAGCTGAGGTCACATTCATTGCCAGTAACAACTGAACTAATACTACTTCAGCTGCTCTCTGTTTTCCCTTCTCCAAACAGATTGGGGTAAAAAGGTGTGCTAAACCAGCCTCACTTGTGCTATTTATTTTCCTTTTTGATGTTTTGTTTCCTTTCATTATTAATTATGAAAGTAAGACTCCTTCCAGCTGAGGGTCTGAGAACTCAGGGAGAAAATAGGGATGCCTGCAGATCCCTTCTGCTAGATCTGCAAAAGGTAACAAAGGAAAAGAAGTTTGTGGGTGTTAGCTATGCCCCTGTGTGAGACTTCTAAAAGGGTCCACTCCTTCTCTGTAACCTTCCAGGGGCTCTCAGACTGAAAAGGGACTGTGAAACTGAGCTCAAGAGTAAGGCTTTGTTCACTGTGCTCTCAGCTCTTTTCTGTGTGCTTATTTATTTATACAATCTCCCTTATCTTTTCTTGTGTGCCTTGCCATTTCCTTAAGCTCACATCTCTGCTTCTTGACCTATTCAACTTCTTTCTGTCATGACGTCAGTGTGTTTTCACATTCTCCTTCATTCTGTCCCAGAATAAAGCCCAAGCTTTCTCCTGCACTCTTTCTGGGTGATTTCTCTTTGTGTGTCATGTTTTGGTTTCGGGAAGGAAAGAATATCTGTAATGTGGATGGTTTTGATAGTTTGTGCTGCTGCACTGGGCAGCAGAACTGGGAACCCCCATTGAAGGACTTGTGCCCCAAAGGAGCCTCCTGTGTGCCCCAAAGGAGCCTCTTGCTCTGACTAGCCCTGGGTCAACCCACTCCTGCTGCTGCAAGCATTATGTGGGTATCCACTGTATGGTGGGGTATGTGTGTGAGCACATTTGTCACACATACCTAAGGTGTGGAGAAGGAGATGCTCTGAGTCAGCTGTACCTGTCCTTCACCTTGCAGCATCTCACGTGTCAGTGGAGCACCAGTGCACTGCTCCAGACTGGGGCATGGGACTAGGATGGATGCTGTGGTTCCATGCTGTAGCTGAAGTGTCAGCAATGTTTTATATGACCTCAACAGACTGGTTGCCCACTCCCAGTCACTCAAGCTGATGCATGGAGGCTGAAGCTCTCAGGTGAAGCTTTGTTCATAAGGCATTCAGGAGATCCAGGGCAATCATTAGGCATTTTAGCTACGTGTTTTATTGTTACTGAAATCTGAAAGACAGACACATATCTTCATTTTCATTATTTAAATCCACTTTGACAGAAGGCAAGATTTTTAACTTCTCACCTCTTTCCAGGTGCTTCACAGTATGTGGCAAGTTCTTGAGTATCCTTCCAGATGGCATGTGACTCCTATCCCCCAAATAAAGTACAGAAGAATTAATATTTTAGTACTTAATTTTTCCGTTAGCAATTCAGATCTGCCATACAAATTGCTTGCTTTGATCGCGTGTAAAAAAATACTGATAAAATAAATTAAAGGAGTAGTCCTGACTTAATTTTAAAAACAACTTCCTTCTCATTAGGCTTTCCACGGGAACCATGTATCATATTTATTTAAGCGTCGAAGAAAATATTTAGCCTATCCACAAAGGTTAAATAATCAGCTGATAAGATTTGTAGCTAAAGTATGTTTAAATGTACTCATTAAACATAGTATGTGTTAGGTAATTTTTCAAAGGCTCTGCTTCTACATGTAAACCATTAGGAAGTGGAAAGGAAAAAGTCACAAGGAACCAAAGCATTCCTTGTGAACAAATACAGTTGTGCATTGTATAGACTGCAGCTAGCAAGAGTCAAAAAGTCAGAATAACAAGACCCAGAAGAAGACTATAATGACACAATTTATTCTTCAGCAGCAACCAAGAGAACTAACCCCAGCATTTTGGTCTAAAAAAAGGAGTACATATTTTAGCTCACCTTGTAATTTATGTCTATAATAATTGGAGAGGGGAGGTTGAATGTAACTTATAAAAGGCTCAAAGCCTGTGGAAACATACTTTTCTTCGTGAACTGAATTTACTTTCCAGCTCTGGCAGAAAGTATTTTTTCATCTCATTGATTTTACTGGTACACAGAATGACTTTATACTAACTTTTGGTAAAAGAAGTTACTTTTGTTTAAAAAATAAAAGAAGGACCTTTTAGAACCAAACAGGAGTTTGTTTTCTATAATTTATTTTTTTTTTCCTGATTCTACTTTAAGTAGAAGCCAAAAATGTCAATCTCTTTATCTGAAAACATCAGACAAAAAAGATATCTTTTTGCTTAAACAATCCTTTTCCTTTGAAGACTCCCAGCCTGGTCTTTATGATGATGTGAATGACAACCCTGGGCAAACAAATGAGAGAGTGAAAAGATGCCTTTTTTATACAGACTGCAAACTTGAGAACAGAGTTCATGGGAGGGAGCAGATGCCATTTTGGGGGATCTCTATTAAAGATTAGTTTCTACTGCTTTTGTTCATTAATGGTCTTGGTCTTTGTGCAACCCCACTCGTTCCTTTAGTACATCTGATGGTGGACAGTAACTTGCAGTAGGATCAGCCAAGGTCTAGTCTGCTGCCCTGTAGGTATGTGGCAGGATTAGGTGATAGAGCATTGTAGTAAGAATTAAGGGATCAATGTTATATAAAGGAAACAAACCTTTGATATGCTGTGGAGTTGCCCATTTTTCTATTTCAGGGTAGATATGAGAGAGAAACACCCAAGCAGGGCTTTCTCTTTTGCAATTATTTGAGGCTTATTCCAGAGCCCTTTTTTGCTTCTGCTTCTTTTTCTTGGTCTCATCAACAGGTGTATTTATTGTGTCACCAAAATGCAAATGCCCTTGATCATGTCACAGTAAACTTCTGGACTTATTCATGTGCAAGAGGTCATGTGCATGAGGTCTTATTGTTGGACACACCGTGTCTAGCCACACAATGAGGCATAAAACCAAATTCCTTTCTCCCACCTCTGTCAAACACTGGGAGATACATAGTTTTTGTTGTTTTATGGATGCCTGTCTGTTATGGACTTAAATAAAGGATGATATGGAGAGGGCTGTGAGCTTATTGCAGTGTAAATGGACAGTCCCAGGCTGCAGGCACTTTGTCACCACTAGGGCAAGCCATGATCTCTAGAAGGATTTAGTTAATCTGTCCTAACAAAACTATCCAAAGTTGGGTGGGACACGCAAGGCAGTGTGGGGTGATCATTCCTGGATGCCTGCAATGCCCTCTGTTTTGGTCACTGCAGGAGGAAGGAGGTAAGTCATAGATCACCTTTGTCCAGGAGCCTGGCAAGATATCGTCATCTAGCAAGGCACAGTTCAGTGACCTCTTTCATTGCATGGCTGAGGAGGTGCATGTAGCTGTCTTTTTTTTTTATAAGGACAAAAGCTCTTCAACTCCTGGGTTTCATTTGCTTTTGCAAATCATTATCTGTCAGCCTCGATGACCTCTTTTCAACATTGCAGCAGTATTGTGACATTATTCAGAAAACCGTTTGGAAAAGCTGGAGGGACAAGTGTTGCCTGTGCCCGTGCTCTGACACGGCTGCTCCTCGTGGCCTTCACCACGGCTTGTAGGCCCCAGAGAAAAAGAGTTAATGGGGAGGTTTCATCATATTTTACAGCACAACAATCAATCATGGTAAACTGGCTGTCGTGTGAGCTGCTTCCTCACCCAGCCTTTAGTGACCTTCAGACCCACTCTGAATCACCAGCCATAAATGCTTAAGTACCCTGGCAGCTCTTGGGCCTGTGCAGGGCCCTCAGCGTACCCAAGGCAGGATGATGGGGAAATATATATGTACAATATGAATACACACACGTAAATAAACAACGTTTTAAATACCAAGCATAGATCACGTTTGCAAAGCTGTGGTTGGAAGTGGGTTGGTTGATGTGAAAGGGGTTGTGCCTTCCTAATGTTCATCTGATTCCTGTGTGTCACCCAAGGAAATGTGTTCAGCCCAAGAGCTGAATGACTGGGATTTGGCTTTGCACAAATTGATGGCTTTTCATGATAAGATCAGAAACTTTCTGAATTGTAATCTGTACACTTTCCAGTGTGGCCAAGTTATTATGTTTTCAGGGGTTCAGAATTTTGTCAGAAGCTTAAACATCTCAGTAAAAGGCAGAAACATGGCAAAATAATCCAGCTTTTTTGAAGACAATTCCTTAAGCTGTGTATAGACTATGATATGGTCATTTAAAAGTTAATTCACTGACAACATTCCACTGACTGCTGTTTCATGGACGCCTACCACAGAGAAAGAAAACTATTTATGATTATTTTCAGTCTAAGCTCTTTGTACAGACCCAGTGAGACACCTGAACACATGCTTAACATCTTGGCACAGGAGCTGTGACTTTGACTAGAGTGGTGTAGCTCATGTGCTTAGGCTTAAGTGTGTGCTGGGAAACAGAGATTAGAGTGACTGAGTTCAGAACAGCAGCCATGAAAAGACCCCTGCATTTGCAATCAAAACTTAAGTGGAGAATGGGGGCTAAACCAAAGCAATTAGGGAGAGATATTTTATTTTATTTATTTTATTTTATTTTTATTTTCAAGAGAGCTAATAAGACTGCCTCATGGGCAGACCTGAGCTTCTTCCAGTTACTGTCTGCTATTGTCCTTGTCCATTGTTTTGGACTTGCCCTGACATTAACTAGGATAGTAATTAGTCTGTAATTCAGACAGAAGTGATATATGGATGCATAAAATTTGCTAGAAAAATTGACAACAACTTCAGAGTGGTCATCTGGACACCTGAAGTAATTTGCTTACTCATTCATTTTCCTATAAAAGTTTCTTTTCCTGACATTAACTAGGATAGTAATTAGTCTGTGCTGTGAACACTTTCCAGGGTGTGGACCAAGATTCTCTTGCCCACACATTAAATTATTAGTGGTAGCTGAGGTATCACCTACACAGTAAAGATGCATGTAAGTGTCTGGAAGGAATTCTCTAATGTCAGCATCAATTTCTTGCTTTTCAAATAAACTTTTAAATTCCTTTACTTAGGGTATATATTTGGGGTCTTTTTTACTTTTCCTTTTCAGTGTTCCAAATTGTCTGAGAGATATAGTTATTAGATCACACATTACATATATATTTCCTTGGTGAGGAAGGGCTTGTGTTTGTTAGGCTAGATTATCAAGAGGAAGTTCAGCTTGAAAAGAGTTCAGTAGGTGTTTCTGAAAGTGATGGTGCAGTGCTCATATTTTTTTTACCTTTCATGGACATGAGTTCTCAAGTATTCATACAATTCCCCCAAATCATCAAAACAACATAGTGACACCATAATTCACTGAAGCTGAATTATTTTAACTTTCCCTAAAGCTTTTTGTTAAATAATGATGAACGTTACATATGTAAATGTGACATACTCACTGTTATTTTCAGTTCTGCAGCTTTAATTACTCACAGACTTCTTGAGTACCTAATGAAAACTGTTTCATATCCTATTGTAAATTTGCCCTTATTAAAGATATTATCTAGTGTCGTCTCCTTCTTATGTTGTTGTTTTAGAAAATGAATATAGTAATGAATAAAACTATCTGTTCTTATTCCTTTCAATGTCTCTAGCATTTCTGTTTCAGTTTACATTCAATTTCCATTTCTATTCAGCTAGCTAATAATTGCCTTTTGTTAAGCATGAATGTATTTTCAATCTATACTCAGCCAGAAAGATTTTCTTTTTTAATATTAATTCTCATGTAAAGCCACCTATGACTTACAAAAATCCTTCTTGGAGTAAAACGAATTATAAATGCTGGCTGTAATTCAGACAGAAGTGATATATGGATGCATAAAATTTGCTAGAAAAATTGACAACAACTTCAGAGTGGTCATCTGGACACCTGAAGCAATTTGCTTACTCGTTCATTTTCCTATAAAAGTTTCTTTTCCTGTAAAGAAACTTCATTTGCCTATTCTCTGTTAAGAGTATGCTCATTAAGCAGAAGAAGCAGCTTGTAATGATGTCAACACGTCCAAGAAATCCTTGATTATTTTGCTTTTAGTTCAGCTTTCTTTTCTTTTTCTCTTTTCTCCCATAGCACTCTTCTGAATTACTTAGCAAACTCTGTGGCAGGAAAATGAAAATTCACAGCATCTAGCAAAACCAAGCAATTTTGAATTTATATTGAGAATTTTTGATGTGGATTCTGTCTCAATATAATTTAGGTTTGCAGATATAATAGCTCACTAACATAATTAAATTTGAGAAGAATTGGATAAACTTACACAGAATGAAAGGATAAACCTATACAGAACACAAAATGAGCTGTACTAGATTCTGGCTTTCAAAAATATTATTTTAAAGCCCAATAAACCTTTTCCATCTTCCTTTGGATATGGACTACACTATCTTTTGTTCTAATCTTTCCAAATTAGAGGAAAGTAATGTAGTTAATTTTTTAATTATATTGCAACAGTTCATTTTATTGTGAACAATATTTGCTTATAGGTGCTCAGAGAGAAGAAAACATTCTGTGCTAAAATAATTTCTTCTCCTTCTGCCAAAGATAGTCAGAAGTCTAAAAATCAGAATTCTGCTTCAAAATAGGTGATCTATTTTGGTAATAGAAGCAGTCAGGCCATAGTGACACAAACTCTAAAAGCTGATTATTTCCTCTGAAAAAGAGGTATATATCCACACATACTGTCATGACAATTAAATTATGGGGAAAATAATGACAGTACTAAATATAACAATCTAATTTCCACTCCATAAATACAGTGAATAATGTTTACTCTCTTTGGGATTCATCATTCCTTCAAATTATTCTGTTAATTAGCATATGTTTTGAAACTAACTGTGGCAACAGAACATCTTTAGGTCACACGGACACAAATACACATACAATACATTTTCAAAATATTTGCCAGCATTTTATGACACTTCAATTTCTCCCTATAAAATTAGGCAAGATCAAGCACAGAATCATTTGGCTGGAAGAGACCTTTAAGATCATCAAGTCCAACCAATAACCCTAAACTGACAGGATCCCTAAACCATGTCCCTCAGCACCGTATCTTTTTTTTTGCCTCTCTTATTTTATCCCTTCATCATCTCACAGAATCCTTATTGGTTTTGTGAGTGGCTTGTCCCATCTTTCATTGGTCATAGACCTTCTTTTTCTTCTTGAGCTCAAGCCAGAGCTCTGTGCTCAGCCAGGCTGGTCTTATGCCCTTCTGACTCGTGTCCCATCTCACTGGGACAGCCTGCTCCTGCACCTTAAAAATTTCTCTCTTGAGAGTTGTCCAGGCTTCCTGGGCCCCTTTGCCCTGCAGGACTGCCTCCCAAGGGACCCTGCCAACCAGACTCCTAAAAAGGTTGAAGTCTGCCCTCTGGAAGTCCAGGGCAGCAGTTCTGCTGGCCCTCCTCCTTACTGCCTCTAGAACTGAAAATTCTATTGTTTCTTGGTCACTGTGCCCAAGACATCCTCCAGCCTTTACTCCATCCACAAGTCCCTCTCTGTTGGTAAACAGCAGGTCCATCAGGGAGCCTTCACTGGTTGGCTTCCTCACCAGCTGCCTCAGGGAGTTATCTTCCACACACTCCAGGAACCTCCTGCACTGCTTCCTCGTAGCTGTATTCAACTTACAGAAAATATATGGGGCAGATTGAAGTCACCCACAAGGACTAATGGTTGTAATTGTGCAGCTTCCTCTAATTGTTTAAAGAATATTTCATCTATTTCTTGTTCCTGTGTGGGTGGCCTGTAGCAGACTCCCACTGTGATGTCAGCCCTATTGGCCTTCCCCCTGATTTTGCCCCACAGGCATTCTACCCTTCC
>WYEA01026492.1:0-11618 GCA_033558465.1 Alcedo atthis | reverse complement strand
TTTTACATTTTTTATTTTATTATTTATTTAATAATTTATTTAATTATATTTTAACTTTTTTTTTTTCATCTGGCTTGTGAGGTGTCACTGCTGCCATCAGTGGCCTACATAACAAAGGCAATCTCTTAAATCTACAAATTCCACTGTGCATTTCACAGGATGTGAAGTGTTAAACCAGAAATTACAGTGAAGATCCTCCCCTCCCTTTCCCCCACTTTCTCCTCTGTTCCTTTTGACATCTGAGAGGAGCGACCACAACTGCATACCATTTATAGATTTGCCTGATTAAAACCAGTTTTCTCTGTAGGTCACATCATGTAGAAGACACAAGGTTTTTGTCAAGAGACCCGCTACTGGCAGAAACTGTTTTGCTGCTATTGCTAGTAAGAAATTAGTAACTAGATCCATGTCCTGTTTTATGCCAGCTTTATAATTATGCTATTTCAGTGGTAAGCCAGATATTTGGGCCAAGGGTAATTTAGAAATTCTAGATCTCTATTCAGTTTGGCTTTTTATGTTCATCCTTACTTCGGCTATGTCTTCTTGCAACATATAATCTTCCTGCATTTTCCTCCCTTGCTATGGTTTCTGTGACCCTCTGTCATAATATAACAAATGCATTTTATTCAGCACAGCTCTGTGAAACCATAGGAAACAATTACTGGCTTTAAACAACATTATTTTCTTGTTCTTTATGTTTCTGTCCTCAGATAATTATGCACAACTCACACTGTGTTGTGTGACTGGCGGGGCAGGATTTGACCCTTGGGTTCAGAAATGCTTTTGCTTTCCTGTCGCTTCTGTCATTTCAAGAGCTCGGTGGAGCCTAAATTGACTTTTTTGAATGCAGTTTTTTATAACCTACGAGACTGTGGTTGGCTGGATTATCCTTTTGGTCTCTGTAGTCTTTACTCGGACCATGATTACACAAAGTATATATTTGTCTTTTCCAGCTTATATATGCTATGAAAGTCCTGAGCTAATGGTATCTCTGAGATGTGGTTTTTGGAGCACTAGTGTGTCCATTATGTAGTGTTTGCCTTTTACAGTGAAACATACAGCCAAAAATAAAACTTGCCCATTCCCTTCTCTGCACGCTTTCCCCTTTCTAGTCTTTATTATGTTCTTCTTGTTCCTTTGCCTATTCTGCATGTTTGGTTGGGTTTTTTTCAGCTTAGAACCTTCCAAACCTTATGGATGCCAACTGAACCATTTCTTCTGTTGCCTATGACGAACTATGATAGATTCATTGCTAACTGGATTTCTTTGTAACCTACATGAAAACCCCAGCTCCCCCTGGCTCCAATATGTTATCACCAGAGCCAAACACCAAAGATATTTTCCCATGATAATTAATGATTTTGTTGATGAGACTCCTGAATAACTGCCCTGTATCTTCTCATTTTCAGCCATCTTTCTGATTCTATTGAGCATGAACAGTCCTGGGTGGAGTATTAGAGCACTGTACATAGAGTCATGCATGTATAGTATTCTATGACAATAAGGAAGAGAAAATACCAAGTCAAGTAAGGTGACCTGTGGCCCTCTGCAGAGTGCCATTGGCTCAGGCACTCACCTCTTTGCACCATTGCTCACTGTCAGGTGGTGCCTCCTCCACAGAGAGATGTTTCCTATTTTAGGAGTCTCAGCATTATGACTTTTTTCATTGTCTTTCCACTTCCAGATTTTGCTTTAGTACCAGATAAAATGTTACTACTCATTCTCACAAGTTAGTGCTGCTGCTGAGATGCCTTTGTGTGTGGGGAGGGTGCGTGCCCGTGTGTGTGGGGGTGTGTAACTGTGGGGTTTGTATGAGGAGCATGCTTGGCACATGGGCATGGAATAAATCTTGAAGTAATTGTCACCACAGAAGTCGGTGAATGAATTACTTCCTTTTGTCTGTGGCTAAACATATATGCAAAACATATTTGACAAACGGATCATGAAATATGTCTCTTAGTAAACATGGCAGCTTTTCTGTCTGCTTCTTCTTCCTCCTGTTATGGAAAAGGTGCTAGGATTTCCATGCCTCACAACACACATAAAGGAGAGGTGACTGGGAATAAAATCTTTAACAATTTCTTATTGCATCCTCCCCATCACAGCCCCAGCTACTCCAGCTTACTGCTTTCTTTCAAGAAAAGGGGTTAATAGCTACTTTTCCTTTCTGCAAAATAATCTGCTTTCTGAGACTCAGTATCTTTTCCCTGTCTTCCATATTCATCTGAGCTGCCAAATTATCACATGGTGAATAATGTCCTCACAGGGTGGGCTCTATGAAGAGCTGAACATCAGTCCCTGGACTGCACTCACCATGGAAAGATAAGTGCTGAGACACCCAGAGAGGTCTCCTTTGCTTCACAGGAAGGCCTGTGTTTACTGGAGATGTTTGCTCGAGAGAGATTACCACCCCAGCTCCAGGGAAGTTTTTCAAATAACCTGTGACACTGTCTCTAGACTGAACTATTGGGGTGTTGCCCATCACTAGGTTATTGCTTCTATTTACACATCTCATTCTTCTGGCTCCTAGATAACAGACAATAAAGACTATGGTGCACTATCTGCTGCCTGCAGGTTTCCATTTACAGTGTTCTCCTTTAGTTCCTGAGTACAGCATTTTGGAGTGTATCCCTTCCTGAGAGGTGGGCTGATGGAGGGCAACCAAACCACTGCTTTTCCAGCTATGCATTTCTCAGTTCACATGTCCTCCCTTCATATCAGCATCAAATTAGTTATTTAGCTCTCTGCTTAGACTTTCAGTGGCTGATTTCTTTTATTTTTGGGGGAATAATTCCAGTGCTTTAGATAACAGCAAGACCCAAAGCACAGAAAAAAATCTCTTTCCCTTTCATACAGTCAGGATGGTGTGATAGTGGACAGTTTATTTTACTTTTGCTTATATATGTCTGCAGAGACCTGTTATCATGAGGAGTGTTCTGGCAGAGGTAAGCAGGAAGGGAATCCATCCCTTTGATTCCATGGCATTTTAGGATAAGTTTGATTTCTCAGGGGGAAAATAATTACATGAATGCTGCATGTGCATTGAGTCAATGGGAAGGCAGGAAAGAGTAAAGATCTGACTCCTCTGTTACAGCCTGAAATTCTTTTCTCACTGAGGAATTTCTGTCAGAGGCATAAGTGAAGAGTATCTATCCGAACAGTTGTTTATTTTTAGTGCCATTTAAGCTGTTATCATTTGGACTAGTTTTATCCCCTCAAGGGTCAGAGCTCTGTTCTAGCATCAGCAAAAATAATAGATTGTAGAATGCAAAAGCTGTGTTATGTGTGTTGTCTGGAAAGCTGGGGATATAGTGTGTTCCAATGAAACACTTAACTTCTGCATTTTTTGCCACTTCTAGGGAATTTGATGAGGCTGAGTTGGGAAACTGGCTGAGCCATGAAGTGATATCAACTCAGATGACATGTAGCAGAGAGGCTGATGCTTTCAATATGTAATTTCTCATTAGTCTTTTTTTTGTTATTGTTGTTCTTTCTTATCCTAATTTGTACTGAACTTCCCCACACATCACAAAAGGCAAGCAGAGTTAAGCATCTGATTTGACCTGAGCAGTTCTGCTCTGCCTTTTCAACTCATGACTGATCAAACCAAATCTGCCATCTCTGGCACAGGACCTCAAAGGCTGGCTGGGGTCTGAGGAGCTGCAGGAACTACTGTCAAGTGTTCATCTGACCTCTGTGATTTTACCCCTCCCCTTCTCATAAGGACATGTACCCTGAGATCAAAGAGCCTTCAGGATTTTTATGGGAAGTCAACTGGAGGCATGGAGGCTGATTGGGAATACTGAAAAAGCTCTGGATGCTTTGTGGAGAACCAGTCAGCTGCCTCCACAAAAATGTGTCTGTCTGTGCTGATGAATCCTTCTCCCCCTCTTTGACTTTTTCCAGGATCCCTGTTTAATACAGAGCTATGTTTCAACAAAACTATGATAAAGTTTCTCTGATAGTATCACAGGGCTGCACTGTGGAAAGAGCCAAGTTAGGAAAAGAGACAAGAAGACGTATCCCTGCTGTAAGGAACAGCTGTGTCACTGTGTCCTCCTTGCTTTGCAAAAGGGACTGGTGGTGCTTCTTCATGTCTTGGAATGGGCAACCCACCACCCTGGTAGCAGGGCACCTTGCTCCTGAGTGTGACCAAGCCACCAGCAGTGTCCCATAATGGTGACAGTGGGGCTTGGAGGCTGACATCCTAGTGGAGCTGCCTCCAGCTCCTCTCCCTCTTCATCTACTTCCCTCAGAGCCACTGTGGAAACAGCAGTCTCCATCTGATGCAGGCTGTAACTGGGACAATGAGAAAAAGAAAACCAGTTGGGAAATGCTAAGGTGGGCTTAATCAAAGGGAGGGAAAGGGAAAGCAGACTGAAGACTGCTCCAGCAAGAGGTCTGGCTTCTGAGCCACAACATCAGCATTGCTCAGCTTCAGGGGCTGTTTCAGTATCTGCTTCAGGTGAACTAGCAGCAGTTACAGATGGAGCCATAAATCCAGGCAGCTCCAAGCCCAGCTACCGCACACAGTATTTCTCCCATAATCCTCCCAGATGTCTTTAAGAACCCAGGAAACTCAATGAAAGATTTAGTGACTATTACTCGTGATTATTTCACTGTACAGGAAAAAGAAAACCCAATCAAACCAAACTTAACTCTAAGTAGGTTGGTTTTACAGATACCACCTTATGGCTGAACTTCATTTTGCCTCATTTTGTGCAGTTGGGAGTGAGCAGGGGTTTTTTCTTTTTATTTTTTTTGGGGGGGGGGTTGTTTTATGAAGGTAGCTGGAATGAACTGTGGTGTAAATTACCTTCTTGACTGCTCAGGGGACCAGCAAAAAGCTGATTGCTTCAGAGGTCGTTTTCTTGCAGGGGTAGAGTTGAACTGCAGCTAGTAAATTTGAGGATACCCTAGGGGTGGTCCTTTAAGACAGGTAGGGATGTAATGTGGTGGGACTCCTAACACAAGTTTCACTGTATTCTTACAGCTGGATAAAAATCATAAAGAAAATGCAAAACCAACCCAAATTGTGAGTTTTTTTCAGTGGGAAACATGCCACTCTGCTGACTTCTTTGTGCAAACACAGCCTTTAGAGCTGCCACCACTAGGAACTGCTGCCCTTGGACTGCAGCTGGGGCTGTTGCTGCAGAGCAGCAAGTGATGGCTTTCTAGTGAAATGTGCAGTTTGAGCCCTGAAGTTTGAAGTGTGATGAGTAGTCACCACTGGGCAAGAGGTCAGAGAAGACTGTGAGCTAGAACCCATCTTCTTCATCTCAGGTAGATTTTAGGGGCTTGTTGCAGAGCACATTGAAAGGGGCTGCCTCTCCTTGCAGTCGATGCTGCTGATCAGTTGTGTTGCCTGTGGCCTTAAACCCTTGCTGCTCTGGCACATCTTCTGTTTGCCTGTTCCCCGAGCCACCCTCCTGTCTGCTCACTGCCCTGATGGTCTTTTGTTTAGATCAGCTATCATCTGCCATTTAGGAAAGAAAAGCTCCCAGAGCTTTCTTCCTGATAACTGCAGTGTGGGCTGTGATTAAGTGATTTCCTCCTGTATGTGTTTTTATTTTTTTGGCTGAATTATTTTTAATGCTTGCTGTTTTGGCCATGCAATAACCTTTACAGTGCTCAAAAAGACTCCATCTTTTTAACCTTTTCTTCCTATCCTAGCTCTGCATCTTCATTTTCTACAATGCACTTAAATAGCATTGACTTAACCCATGTCCATCTGTCAAGAGGATTCTGCAGAGCTTTTCCTCTTCACTCCAAAGCACAGCTAGAAATAGTTGGTCCTGCTCTTCGTGGAAAGCACATCCTGCTATCCAGCCCTCAGCAGCAGAATTTAAACTAGATATCCCACCCCAATCATAATGGGTTATTTATTGATGACAGAGAAAGGGTTATTTTCTGGGACTCCAGATAAGGTTGGGGCCAGGAAACAGCTTGCAGTTGTCTCTTCAGATTCATCTAGTCTTTAGCATAGTGTTTCATTATTTCCTGCCTTGTTATCTTCAGAGCAGAGGCTGTCAGGAAGGGGCAGGCTGGCGAAGGCAGCTCAGCCTCCATGCAATGGTCTTTTCCCACATCCTCACAATCCTGCCGAGGACAGCAATCCAGGGTCTGGGTGCCCCCATGTCCCCTCTCTGGCAGCACATGAAGAAAGTTGTCCTTTTCTCCCCACTCAGTTGAGAGGACTCTAAGAGCTTTCTAATCAGCTCACTGTCAGCCCGTTTCCTCTCATCATTTAAAATGAGCCCATGCTAGGTTTACAGCTGCCAAAGCTTTTGCTTGGATTCAAAACATGGGAGCTCTTGAGAGGCAGGTTGTAACTGCCAGGGTGGATTACTAAGGAGGCAGCAGTCTGGGGAAGACGAGCCTTTTCCTCTTGTCAGAAATGAGAAGTCATCACCTCGACTAACAAGTTTTACTTGCAATTGTTCTCTTTGAAAATTGCCCTTCTGTTTTGTTTTCTGTTGTCAGATGTGTACCTTTGCAAGTGAGTGACTTTACATCTGTGTAAATAGGTGGAATTCCAGCGGGAGGTGGGAGGTGTCAGCCTTTTGGGTTTATTCATGCATTTGTAGGAGGCTGCAGGTTTCTTCTGCTAGTGCTTTTATCAACCACACTGGTGTGGCAGTGCTCAGGGTATACACTTCATTGACTCATTTCTCCTGCTCCAAACAGGAGTATTGGCAGGGCTGAATGCAGCTGAGATACATCCTGGTTATGAAGAGGCTGTTCCAGCTTTTTTTTTTCCCACAGGTGCCCAAGGTGCCTGTGAGGATTATGAAACCCAGGCAAAAAAAATGTGTTGGGAGCCACTTGTTTTGGTGTCAGCCTGATTTTTTCAGAGAGGCTGTGCCTTTCTTCTTCAGAGCAGGCCTCCAAAGCAGCAGCATGTGGTACATAGCAAATAAGAACAGCAACATGCAAAAATCACCAGCTGCATTTGAAAACCTTGGCATAAGTTATTAACCATGAATGCAAACACATATCCAGTACATGAATCACATTTGTCACCTATCAAAGACTCCTTTCTAGCTTAGACATGCTACTGAGTGATACTAACTTGTAATATTCAACAGGGAGCTTTCTTCTACCTCCTCTTGAGTCTTTTCTTCAGCGACACACACGGAGAGGAGATGTGCTCTTGAGAAAAGGGCTTGTTGTTGTGGGCAATAACTTTATTCCCAACACATTCCATTCATACCATATTCATGTGGAAAAAAATTCCTTTCCGCTGCTATGTCATTGACATTTAGCATCAGTTATTGAGTATATTTGATCTTTAATGTTCTGAATTTCATTAAAATTCAAAGGGAAATATTAGTGTTCTTGCAAGTGTCAGACAGCTTCAAGCACAGAAGTTGCACTATATGCTGCAACCTGGGGTTTACACAAGAAAATGCTGCAGCTGAAAACACACCCTGACGTAAACCTGTCTGGTTTTTATGGCACTCTCCTTTTGCCCTACTTTGGTTGCCTGAAAAATATAATATCTATAGTAACCTGAATTTTAAAGTGATGATACCAACATTAATGGGACAAATTATGATGCAATATTTAGGCTTCATTAGTTTCTTTAAAGTGCTTCTTTCACATTACAAAATTTCATTTGGGAAAACTGGTTCTGTTTTTTGATGTGGGTTAGCTCCCCTCCACCTATGATTACTGAGTTTACCATGTAAAAAGAAACAACTGTACTTGCTAACACCAGACTACCTACAGGATCAGCAAATTGGTTTAATTTCTTCTGGTGCTAGAAATATATAAGCTTTAATCATGAATCAGATACACACCCTCTGAAATATGTTAACTCATCAAAGCAAAGGGCCCACTAGCCTTTAAAAAGAAGCCTTTATTATACATGCTATATAATACCTGATATTTATATTATATAGTTTGGGTTTAGTTATAGAGTTTGATGTGTATATACGTGTGTTTGATGTGTGTATATGTATATACATTGGTTTCAGTCCAGGTGTAATGCTGACCTACAGGAGGTCGGGCTGGGCTGTGTGATGTTCTCTTTTAGCCTTCTCTAGAAGTGCAGTGAAGAAATGTGGATGCTCTGCTTATAACAATTCCTCGTGGATTTTATATTTTCTCAATCTCAGTAACAGCTTGAGTTTATTTAGGTTCATTTTTGACTATTCCATGCAGTGAAGCAAATATGTTTTGTTGTACCTTCCCTTAGCTGTATTACAAAGAAAATGACCTGGTGGTCCTGATGAACATCAAGTTAGATGTGAGACAACAATGTTCCCTTGTGGCAAAGAAGGTCTGTGGTGTCCTGAGGAAATGAGAGATGTGATCCCCCTACTTGGCACTGATGCAGTTATACCTGGTCCAGTTCTGGGCTTCTCAGTACAAGAGAAAAATGGACATAATATAGAGAGCTCAAGGAAGGGCCAAAAATATGACTAAGGGACTGGAGCATCTTTCCTTTGAGGAAAGGATGCGGGAGCTGAGAGACTGTTCAGTCTGGAGAAGTCTGAAGGGGAAATCTTATGAATATCTGAAGAGAGAGTGCAAAGAGGATAGAGCCAGGCTCTTTTCAGTGGTGGCCAGTGACAAAACCAGAGGCAATGAGCACAAACTGAAACATAGGAGATACCCTCTGAACATCAGGAAGCACTTTTCATGGTAAGGCTGGGTGAGCACTGGTATAGGTTGCCCAGGAAGGTGGTGGAGTCTCCATTCTTGGAGATATTCAAAAGCCATCTGGACACAGTCCTGGGCAACTGGCTGTAGGTGGCCCTGATAGTGCAGGGAGATAGGAGTAGAGCTCCAAAGGTCTCTTCCAACATCAGCCCTTCTGTGATTCTGTTAATTTTTAAGTATTTACTTGGATTTGATTTTTCTGTGATTACTGTGTCAGGAAAATCCTTTGAGCAGTTCTTTCTGCAAAAAGTGCTGCAAAGCCTTGTCCATCTTGTCCCACTCCATGCACAGAGGAGAACGGGGTTTACTTTTGCAATGGATGTGTTTTCTATTTTTAAAAAATCTGGCCCATTGTTTTGTTTCTCCAGCAAATCATCAGAGCATCAGAGTCCATCTGCTTTTAAGAATCCTTATTGTTCCTCCGGGGGCAATAATCAGCATGCTACCAAGAGCCCACGAAGCTGGATTGTAGTTTTCATGTTATTTCTGTTCCCAAACAGACATGTAACTGGACAGTTTTGTGTGCAGTAGGAGAGTCACTCAGGAGTTTGCCTGGAGGTGTTGGGGTTCCCTGTGGCTGGGGAATGGGGGTTCTAACACAGCCTTGGACCTGTTGGAGAGAGCTCCTTCCTCACATCCCAGGGTCTGGCATTAGTAACTGCCCCGCTGGCCCTATTAGGATGGCAAGAAACTTCTCTGACCTCTGGAGGTCAGACTGCTGCTGGGGCAGGTCCTCCCTGCTTCATTTGGCTTTGCCATCTCCAGACAACCACGGCCTTTGACAGCCTCACTGATGACCATGAGCTAACATGAGGTGAAGGTTTATTTCACCAAGGGGTGTTCTGGTCACAAACTCAGAAACAAAGGGTCAGAAGCCCCAAAATGTGAATACAATCTGAGCCAAGGCTTAACCTGCTCACCTGGGGCTTCTGGGATCCATCCTGGCCCCCTAGATGGGCAGTGGGTGGGTTCAGGGGGTTCCTTTCTCCCTACTCCCTGCTAGCTCCTGAATGAATGAAATGAACCACATGATCCAAGGGACTGACAAAAGCTGAGATGATGGGTTTGTTTTTTTTTCATACTGAACACTATTTAACCTCAGTGACTGATGGATGTGGGGAATAGATGGGACTGCTGCTGAAGGTCAGCACCCTCAGGCCCTCAATTAAGGTGTCTGAAGTCACAATAAATTTTTCCAGGCAAGGAAAATGAGAGACAAGTAGTTCCCAGCTGAGGATCCGAACAAATCAAATACACCTTATCAGCCATTATTGTAGCTTTTCTTTATGCTTCACAAGGAAGCAGAAAAAGCTCAAAACTATGAAATAGTTTCCAACTCTCTGTAGTTACCTGGCAGTCTTTGATTTGGTTCAGTCATGAACTCCAAGAAATGGTGTTTGTAACGTTGCCAGCCACTAGCATGGGAGCAACTCTGCAGGCACAAATTGAAATGTGACCTAATCAGAGAGCTGCGGGAGAAGCAGGATGATTAAAAAGGAGGCACATTGGGTCTGACGGAGATCAATCCTGACACAAAAAGGAAAAGGAGATTGTTAGTCTCTTAAAGCTTCCTAAAAATCACTCCTGTCCGGTCGGTACCGCGGGTGCGAACGCAGCAGCGAGTTCTGAAACGAGACAAACACTTTATGTCCAAACCGTGCAACAAATTCCAGCCCCGAGTAAATGTACAATCCCAAGTTGTGCTCTGTGCCCCAGGCCCTGATCCTGCGGCCGATTACACGCATGAAGAGGCCCGGTGAATGCAGGTCTATTCACGCATGCAGAAGCACTCACAGGGCTGGGGGGTGGTGGTGCATCCCCTGTGATCTTCTGGATGGGATAGACATCAGCCTGAGCCGTGGCCCGTCTTTTCTCAGGGAGAGTTAGAAAACTAAACAGAACACACAACAAACCTGAGGCACATTTCACGGCTGAGTCACCGAAAGTTTGTACAGTAAACACATGTATACAAAACTGGACAAGTTTATTTTTCACAAGGCAAGCTGGTTTTGTAATTTATTTATTTATTTTAACTTATAAGGAAAGAGAGGAAATTCCTCCTCCCCCCCTTCCCTGCCCATACATTTCCCTTGTTTGTGAGTCTTTAGAAGGCTATGAAACTGCACCAGGAGCAAACAAGGACTTTCCATAAAGAATAAATATTTACAACAGCCAACTTGGATACCTAAGGCTGAGGCTGATTTCTCTGAAACATGCACCAAAAACTCTCAGGGCTTGATCCTGCCTGGACTGAAACATGTTTCCTGGAGCAGCAGCTGCTCCTCATAACACGTCTGAAATCCTAAGCAGGACTGCAGAGCACTTTGATGGAACTGAGTTGGCCAGTTTGTGCTGGTTAATTCGAGCCTTTTTACATGTGCCATCAGATGAATCTCTCTCACTTTACTTGGTGTCCCTGATGTAATTCTGTATGTTAGGCTGTTCGTTTGGCCAGTGCTTTCCTGGGGCCAAAAAGTTAAACTCTGAAGCATGAGCTTGATGTTGATTAGTGCCAACAAAGGCAAATCTCTGCCCACAGGGCTGATCATAGTGCTGCAGTTTTGTGGTACCTTAGGTGGGCACCTGGGGCAAAATGCTGGGGTATATCAGGGTTTTCACTACGTCCTTTTTCAGTTCTGATTCCTGGGTGGCACAAGCATTGGGATCAAGGGGAAATTTATTTTTTTTTTTTGAGGTTAAACAAAAGTTGCACAAATTAAGAAGATAAAATATGAGTCTGATACAAGGCTGCTGGTAATAAATAGAACAGAAGATCATTTGGCAAGTCCAAAACTGTAATGTAATATGTTCCCAAATGAGGCATATTTGTAAGCCTACTGGAATGCCATTATCTGTGAAGTCCTCCTTTTTATTTATGATCCTCACTCTCCACAGCATATAATTTAAGGTCTCATCGAGTTGTGTAAAGGGCACAGGATCAGCATTCACAA
>WYEA01026490.1:115044-139575 GCA_033558465.1 Alcedo atthis | reverse complement strand
GCGCGGGTCTTGCCCCGCGCCAGCGCCCGCGCGTGGGGCGGCGCCCGGCGCCCCCCCCCCCCCCGCCGTTCGCCCCCCCCCCCCCCCCCCACCCCCGCCCCCCTCCCCGCACCCCACACAGGACCCTCCCGGCTCTCCGCGGGCGCGGCGCGCGCGGGCCGCCGCCGGGCGGCCAATCAGAGCGGCGCTTCCCGCCCCTGGCCAATAGCAGGCGCCACATTGTTGTCAAATGTTGCCTAATGGCAACGCGGGGCGCAACAATAGCGCGAGTGGCGGCGCGCGGCGCGGCGGCCAGCGCGCTCTGCCTGCAGCTCCGGCCGCGCGGGCCGCACGCGCCGGGCGGCGCGGGGCGGTGGCGGCGGCGACGACGCGTCCCGGGGGGCGCGGGGGGCCCTGCCCGTGTTCCGGCCCCGCCGTCGGCTCTGCCTCGTCCGACGGCTCCGACGCCTGCCGCTTGACTGCTCGGGGCTTGCCGCGGCGGGGGAACGCTACCCGGCCGAGCCGAGGGCTTCCCCTGGCCGCGGGTTGCCGGCCCCGTCCGCCCGGGTGCGGTTCTGCTGCTGCTCCTCGGGAGACAGGGTGATTTTTTTTATTGTCTTATTTTTCGTTCTGTCCTGGATTTTCGCCTCCGCTGCTCGTGGCGAGGGATCCTCCGTTGAAGGTGCCGGATTGCTCTTTGAAGGGACGCTTTTAATCTGTGACCGTAGTTAAAGGGGGAAGGGGCAGCTGAATTTAGGGAGCGGCTCGAGTTTCCCCCGGGGCGCCGTGGGGAGCGGTGATCCCGCAAGCGCGGACGGGAGAGCTCGGCTTTGAGCCCGACGCGATGGACTTGGTGCTGCCCTGCCCGATGCGTACGGAAAGCGAGGAAACGAGCGAGATCTAAGTTTTCTTGGTTTTTCTTGTCTTAGATTCGTTATTCGGGAGAGGAGTGAAAGGGAGGAGGGCGCAGAAAGGCACCCGACTCCGGAGCCGCGTGCTGGGAAACAGGGGGCCGATCGAGGCGCGGGGACAGTCGCTGGGGTTTGCATGCTGGCTCCTGGGGCTCCGTGTGCCCCCGACCCGTGATCGCGTCTAAAAGCGTCGGGAGCTTCGCCGCGTAAGGGCGCGGGTGCGCCGCGGGGTTTCCCCCGCCCCGCGTTGCTTCTGGGGGAGGCCAGGGAGCGGGGCTCGCTCTTTTCGGGATGGAGCTGCGGTCGGAGCTACCCAGCGTGCCTTCCGCTCCCCCCCCGGTACCCCCCAGTTCGGTGGCCGCGGCAGCCGCAGCAGCGGCGGCCACGTTGCCGGTGAGCGTCGCCGGGAGTTTGCTGCGGGCACCGCCGCTTTTGTTGCGGGCGGCCGAGAAGTACCCGCGGACGCCCAAGTGCGCCCGTTGCCGCAACCACGGCGTGGTGTCGGCGCTGAAGGGCCACAAGCGGTACTGCCGCTGGAAGGACTGCATGTGCGCCAAGTGCACCCTCATCGCCGAGCGCCAGCGCGTCATGGCGGCCCAGGTGGCGCTGCGCCGCCAGCAGGCGCAGGAGGAGAACGAGGCCCGCGAGCTCCAGCTGCTCTACGGCACCGCCGAGGGGCTGGCCCTGGCGGCCGCCAACGGCATCATCCCGCCCCGGCCCGCGTACGAGGTCTTCGGTTCCGTCTGCGCCGGGGGCGGCGGAGAGGGAGGCGCCGGCGCCTCAGGTAAGGCAGCGATGTGCGCTCTCGGGTGGGGGAGCCCGGGACCGGCGGCGGGGATGAAGGAGCCGGGAGAGGCGGTGGGGTAGAAGGGGGAGCGGTGCGGACTTGCAGGTGCCATCCTCCGGCGGAGCTGGCCCCGTCGAAAAGCGAGGCGCTCCCCCCGGATCCGCCTGCTGGGCAGCCGCACTGATGGTCTCTTCCCTTCTTTCCCCCCCAATCCTTGCCCTGCAGAGTCCAAGATGCAGAAGTTCGAGCTATTTCCTAAGACCCTGCTGCCGAGCCGCGCCGTCACCCCGCAGCAGGCGGGCGGGAAGCCCCTCTCCCCGGACGGCGAGTCCGTGCCTGGTACCTCTTCCCCAGAAGCTCGCCACGGCTCGGGCTCTGAGAACGGGGACGGCGAGTCCTTTCTGAGCTCGCCCGTCTCCAAGGGCCCGAAGGAGGGGGAGGAGAGCCCGGGCTCCATCAGCCCGCTGGGCTCGGACTCGGGCTCGGAGGCGGACAAGGACGAGCAGGACCCGTCGCCCTCGGCCGGCGGCCGGCAGCGGACTCCCATTGACATCTTGACGCGCGTCTTCCCGGCGCACAAGCGGAGCGTGCTGGAGCTGGTGCTGCAGGGCTGCGGCGGGGACGTGGTACAGGCCATCGAGCAGATCCTCAACAACCGCGGTCCGGAGAAAGGCCCCGAGGAGGGCTGGGCTCGGGACGGCGCCTTGCAAGGCCTTCCGCCCACCCCCGCCGCCGCCACCGCCCACCACCGGCCCTTGATAGCCGGTGCCATGGCCCCCGCCATCGGCACGCTGGGCAGCCGCTCCGCCTTCTCCCCGCTGCAGCCCAACGCCACGCACTTCGGGGCCGATGCCGGCGCCTACCCGCTGGGCACCCACCTGGGACTCAACCCCCTGCGCCTCGCCTACTCGGCGCACAGCCGGGGACTGGCCTTCATGACCCCCTACTCCACGGCCGGGCTGATGCCCACCCTGGGGTTCCGGCCTCCCGTGGACTACGCCTTCAGCGACCTCATGCGGGACCGCTCCGCCGTGCACAAGGAGCAGGTCTACTCCGGCGGGCTCTACGGGCCCATGGTCAACAACACCCCCGAGAAGCAATAGCGGGGGCGGCTTCCGAAAGCTCGTCTGGGTAGGGGTAGCTAGGTAGGCACGGGTGGACGGACACGAGTGGCTTTCTCTCCCCTCTTCCCCATACAGGCGATGACTGCGCGCAGAGCCCGAAGTGAACAGGCGTAGGTGTGTTAAACCGGTGATCAAGGTGCACTTTCATTGTCCAGACATGAGTCACTGTTTGTTGCTTATGCCATAAGCATGGATATCCTTGGTGCGTCGGGTGTGTACGCACACGCACGCACACACACACACTCACACACACACACACACACACACATATATATATGTATACTAGCAAGTGTATAATGTTATAAAATGGAAATCTAAGTTATTAATGTAACTTGTAGGTGAACTTGGTATTAACGTTAAGCTAAAGGTTAGACAGCTCATTGTAATACTTACCAGGCATATAGATTAAACATATTGTCAAATCGAAAGCCTTTCCCTTCATGCCCCCCAGAAATGTTACGATCTGTAAATAACATTGGAAGTAGGTATATTTGTAACTGTCCGTAGGACCCCGGCGCCACTGGTGTATGACGGTTTAATAAGCCTCTTTCATTTGTGATCTGCAAGAAAATTGCTTTTTTGTTCCTATGTAGCAAACTTCTTGCTGTTTCTAACAGGTAATTAATTATGTGTTTCCACTTCATAGAAATAAATGTTATTTTCTATTAAAAAAAAAAAAAGCCAACAAAAAAAGACAACACAACAACAAGCCCAACAAAATGGTCTTACAAATGGCAAGTGATATTTTATGAGATGGTGGAAGTGTGTCTTGGAAAATTCATTTGACAAGTACAGTCAATATTTACAGGAGTTTATGCGATTAGTACAAACATGTTTATTACTTACTTTTTCTTTTTTTTTCATGGTCAAAACAGATATTCTTCGGAAAATTTATAAATAAAAATGAAGCTTACAAACCAGAGCAATTTCCTTATCAACCAAAATTGTGAAATACATTTTATTTCTGGTTCTGGTCTTTTTATTATTTAAGCTAGGATTAAAAAAAAGGTGTGAATTTAAGCAGGATTTTTTTTTTTTCCCCTTTGAAATCTCGTCGATTTTTGTAATCTTTAGGAAATCTGGCATTGTTATAGGAGAGAAAAGCACGGTTAAAGTAAACGCCTGCCTTGCTGACCGTGGCTTGTTTAGCCAGGGAGAGGTACTTTTCCCTTGTATCTGGAATATGAATACGTGTTTTAATTGTTTATCGAGCTAACCAAAGAGAGATATATTAATGAGATCTTTTCAGAATGTAAGAAAGCGTTTGCGACCCGCGTGAAGGAGTTTAGGCACCGTAAACTCAGTGCGGGGGGGATATGCACAGGAAAGATTTGCTGGTTTACTTTTGGAGCTGTGTCCTAAATCTGGCCCCTCATTTAAAGAGTAAAGGTTACACACGTGGGTCGTGTTTGTTTGGATTTTTTGTTGATGATATTGGTTGGTTTTCTTTTTATAGATTTATTTATTTGCTAGGTTATGTTTCCTTTTGTTTTTGTGTTGGGGTTTTTTTTGTTGTTTTTGTTTTTGTTTTTTAGTCCTCCCACTTTAGAAATGGTGTCCGATAATTCTCCGAGAGCTCAGAAAGGCGTTTCTCTCGTTATTCATTTCTCTTTTGCTCTGAGCTGGGGGCAGCGGGCGTGTCCCCTGTGCGATCCTGCCCAAGGCTGCTGCGCGACTTTCCTCGCAGTCCTGGGAGCGTTTGGCCCAGGAAAACTATTACTCACAAAGAACAAGTTCAGTGCATGGTTGAATTAAGACTGTAAAAGCTCCTAAAGTTGGTTGGTATGGAAACCTAATCCCACCGAACCGCTCCGTGGCACAGCTGGACTGTTTACTTTCTCACTTCAAATATAACTGTGTAAACATTGGCTCGGAGCTGACAGCGCGGCTCCTACCAACCAGTTAATATACTGGTGGGGCTGGGAGGAGACGCGTCCCGCCGTAGCTCTCGAAGGAAGCCCTTAGGTAAAAAAATCAAAGACGAGAGCACGTCAGATACAATTCTTCCATTGCGCAATTAATCAAGATGGATACAATTTTAAGATTTATTGTGAAAAAAAAAAAAAAAAAGTAGGTAAATATTATAGATTACACATAGGTAAATACTTTTGACCCTGATCTATCCCTAGAGCAGCCAAATCAATATCACAAGGGAAACTTTTTAAAGTCTCGTGTTCCAAGAGTGGGTGAAACTTAATATTACTACAATAAAACGGTTTAATAAAGAAGGGCTTTAATAGTGAGCTAATTTGATTGAGTTTCCTAATTCCACTTTAATTGGAAAAGGAGTTGTCTGTTTGGTTATAAAGTGCCAGGGTTATGTTAGACTGGAAAAAGATCTGATCTTTGAGCATCTGAATAAACTTCTTTTTTTCTTATTCTTTTTTTTTTTTTTTTGGTTGGCAGCTGACTTTGTGCAGGATGAGTTTCCATATCTAGGATTATGAATGGGCTACAAAGAGCTGCTACTTAAAGAAATCAGGTCGCCACATTTCTTCTATTTTAGTCCTGTTGAGAAGGTCTTAGGAGCTGTTGATTTAACTCAGCTCCCCTTTTAATTATAAAAGCCATTCTTGTGTAGTTAGGCGAGCAGTACAATTTATCACAATTGTTGCCGCGTCTTGGAGGTTGGCTTGAGCTTGGATTTATGCAACCGACAATGGGGATCAGAACGATTAACTTTCATATGGATAGTTTAGGCTGTTAAACTGGGGGGAGTAAAAGGTAAGATAATTTGATATATTGTCCCTATTTAGGTAATTCCTAAATTAAAAAAAAAAAAAAAAAGAAAGAAAAAACCCTTTGGTTTGAAGCTGCCTCTGAGAGGTTCGTATACAGAAGCCTCTGGCAGACCATAAAATATTCAGGTCCCTTTTAGAGTAAAATAAAATGCTGTCACTTGAATAAAAATCCGCGGAACCGAGTATAAATTATTTGTAAAGCAGAGAGGCTGCGGGCGAGCGCTAGCAAACTTCCCTGTTAATTAAATCTTAATCCACGGGTCTCAGGAAGCGGCGGGGCTGTAGCAGCGGCTGCTGTACATACTGTGAGACACGTTCCGGAGTTATATTAACTGCACTAGTGTTTAATATGAATCAGCCCTAATCCACAGCATAATAAAGATCAAATTAGACTAACCATTTAGTAGCGAAATGACATTCCTTCACCTAAAATGAACCTCTCCTGCTCGATGCGAGGCTGCCAACCGGGCTGAGCGAGGCCGGGAAGGAGGCGGGGGGGGGTGTGGGTGTGTGTGTGTTCGCTTTTACGAGTTGGTTGTTTTATTTTCAGGTCCGAGGGGGAAGCTCTGCTACCCTCCCACTCTTTTCCCAGAGCCGCCCACCCCCTCTGTCCTGGGACTTGCTGCCCCGTTTCCCGGCCTGGAAGCCGTCCCGCGGCCCGGCGCTACCTCTGAGCGGAGGGAAGGGACGGCCCCGAGTGCCCCTCACCGTGGCGGGGTGGCCTTTGTGCCGGCGCTGAGCAAACACAGCTGCTGCCCGTGCAGCCGGGTCCGCGGTGGCATCGCTCGGGGTGAAAGCGACTTTTGCCCCGTCCCACCGCCCTCCCCTCGCCCCCGCTTTCTGACATCTCCGCTGCCTTCGGCGGGTTCGAGCCCAGTATCTTCCCTCTCCCGAGATGGTTTCGCCGGTGGGAGCCCAGACGTTCCCAGGGCGCTTGTGTCAGGCACACAAACTTCCCACGTCCTCCAGGCGAGGGGACACCTCTAATCATGCGGGCATCCCCCCCGTGTTGTCATAACATCGCCATGGCAACTGCAGCAATTACTGCTATTCCAGAACTACAATAGGAAAGTATTTAATATATTTAAATGTGATTAAGCAGGTGGAAAAAGCCGAGGAGGAGCAGCTCCGCGGGATGGGCAGGCAAAGAGCGGCTGCCGCAGCCGGGAGACCCCAGGACAACGGTTCCCGGCTCCCACCGCCTCCGGGAGCTTCCTCCCACCCGGGGGAACAGCTACACGTTTAGAGCTCAACAGATGGAGCCGAGTGGAGTATAAATAGTTATCACCGGAGTGGGACGGGCTGTTTTTCTGTTGCCTTCACCGAGGCGCGTGAAAATTCATTCCGATTTCCATCTCCCGCGTTTCATCACAAATACTAGAACTCTGTTGCAAAAATTACTTTTGTACTGATACTGTTCCTTCCCACTTTACTCTTTATTTTATCAACCTTATTTTTAAATTTTTGCTAGTAAAAAAACCAAACAAACCAAAAACTGCCATTGGGCGTAAGTTCGAAATAAACAAAAATAAGATGAGGAAAAAACCCTCCCGAAATCGCACACTGCTGCTCTGCATTTCCTCTCCAAAACGCGCTTCTTCGGGAAAATAAAAGATATAATTGTGTCAAATTAATTTTAACAGATCTTTTAATCTAAACCCGATTCCTTTTCAGTCACTATCCCTCATTATTAGGAAAAGCAACAAGCAGCAGAGGACACGGTCCTGCCCCAAGGCGCCAAGAACGCTGCCGGAGGATCCCCACTGAGACCTGTCCCGGGAATTGAGCAACCCGCCGTGGCCTTGACTTCACCGTTACACGCTGCAGCTGCTTGATGGATTCGGTGGAAGTCATTGAGGGTGTGGTGCTGCTGAGGGGGGGTGGTGTTAATGCGAAGGACGTGGCCAGGGGTGGGGAGAGGTTAAAGGGTGGGGGAAGGAGGTAGCAAAGATGGGTGTAGAGCTGGAGAAGGGAGGTTTGTAAGGAAGAAGGGTGTTGGATAATGCTGAAGATGGAAGGAGAGAGGAGGGAAGGGGTGAATTCCAACACAGAAGAGCAGGGCAAGGAGCTGATGGAGCCTTGGGCTCATGAGAGCTAATGGAGGACTCAGGTGCAGTTGTAATGGCTGTAGAAATACTTACAAATTGCTAAAATAAGATCTTGGTGGTTGTATTTCAGGACTGGAATAAAATGTGTCTCTTGCTGGGTGTTGAGTTTGAAGGACAGCTAGATTCATGGAAAATGTAAGACAGGTCTTTGGTCTGTATTTAAAGTCTATTATTATGTGCTTTTCCTGAGGGAACCTTTAAGATTTGATTACACTGCATGGGCTGAGTGGGTCAGTGCTGTGTGGGAGGATTTACATTTTCAAGGAAACTATGAAAAGCTTTTAATTTCCCATATAGGAATATTGGGTGCTGTACAGAGATGGGGAGATTTTATTACATGTGTGCTCATAATGCAGGCCAAGGGCTGAGCAAGTGGCCATCAATGTGAAATGGGGAGGAGTGTTTTCACAGTGACTCATTAATTGTTCATGTGGAATCAAGTACATCAAGATGGCTGAAAATGTTTAAAGACAGGAATATATTTCTAGTAGTCTTAACTGCAACAGGCTATTTGCTGACCATTTCTAATCATAACAAAATTTGAGGCCTGATCTATCCAAGTGCAAGAGTAAACTCATGTTCATCTTTAGCCCAGGTGTGAGCTTGGCAGATGTGGACAAGGGCATGATGAGACACACGCCTGGGGGATAATTCTGTTTGGAATGTTGTTTTGTGCAGTATTGGATTTACCTGTGGGAGCTAAAGTCTTATCTGAGATTTTATCTTAACTCTTTGCAAACTCTAAACTGCAGGAGGGAGGGAAAAAAAACCCCCTTGCTTTCTGACAACCATGTTCTAATGGTCTGGAAGAGCCAAATGTTGTCCTACAGTGATTCGGGGATTAATTTTCTGTAAGAGATGATTTGTGGAATACATTCTGATTCCTGACCATGCAGAAGCATTGCCTAAGTGAACTCTGTAATCTAGATCTGTGAGGGGTGAGGATGGATCCTTTGGCATGTTCTCAGAGTGCTTATGCATGCAGCTAGGGATGTTTTTTCTTGTTCTACACACTTTTCTTTCTTGTTTTGGATCGTATTATTGTACTGTAAAGCTTGTAAGAATTATGCTGAGAATTGTTTCTCCATGGTTATTCCCCACCCCACTCTGAATAGATGAAAAATTATTGAGAAACGGAGGGATTAATTTCAAAAAGAGGTCTAGAAATCCAGTGAAAACAGGATGCCTGAAGCTTCACTGTCCATCAATAATTATGAATCTGCTGTGCATATCTTGAGAAACTAGTTAGCTATGTAGTTGGACAAATACAATAGATGGGCAGGATCTGTGCAAATTTGAGTAGGCTTGTGACAGCAGAGGAGGCTCCTGGAAGGAAGAGGGAAATGGAAAGGAAATCAAAAATAGAGAATGGATCTTTTTGTATAGTTTGATAGGCAGATGGAAAGCATGAATTACAAAGGCTTTTAAAAAAAACTCTGCTTGGGGTTTATGTTTACAGAGAGATTTAACAAGACAGTCTGGCTTTAAAATACTGAGGTTGTTTACAAAATCAGATGTTTGGAAGTGAGATGGGGTGCTAGCTCTGGACTGGAATATAGGACAGGTTCACAGATACCTGACAAGACAGGGGCAGGGCCAGCAAGGCAGGGACCCTGTAAACCATTCAGCAGACTCAGGGAAAGGCATTAAGGTCAGAGGGACCTTAAGTCAAGGGAGGGAGGTGGGTATGACCCCTGCTAAAGGGAGCTAGATCCAGACACCATGAGCCTCTGATCAAGAGTAGCAATGGCAGCATGAGAAGGCAGTCAGAATGAGCTCAGATTTGTGCAGCAGGGACTTGCTGCTGAAAAAGCTTTATAGGGAACAAAGGTATCAAAATGTTACCTCACTTTCTTGTAAGGGGGATATGGGATATTGATTTCCTCTCAGGCTTGGGGAAGCTTGTGGTTTACCTTGGGTAGAATCTATGGATTTCCTCCATTTTCTAAATCTCCTGCTTGAAAGGTTAGCCGTAGATATTTACAAACAAATGAGTGGGGCAAATAGTGGAGATTTTAATTTAAAGAGCCTTTGCTTTGCAAGGGGAGAGTCAGATGTTTTATACTGGTAGGAGAATCTCATTAAGGAGTTGTTCAATAGGAGTAAATGGCAAATGATCAGGCACATGGAGGATGGACTAAAATTGCAGTGCTCAGATCAGTGTGTTAGAATGAAGTTACAAGATGCCTTTTTTTTTTCCTACTTAGGTGGGTGTATAATTTCTCTAATACTTCTTTTAATCCATATTCTGTAGCTTTACTTTGTTACAATGAAAATAATCCCAATGCAGTGAGGCTGAGAGTGGGGAAAATGCTACAGTAGATTTGGTAGACAAAACATAGCCCCAGACACTCCTTAAAATCCATACTGTTTTTCATTAAAGCCTTGCCTTGACCAGTAGAATTTAAATAGGTGTTTTTCAGGATTTCTTCTTCCTGATCAATGGTTGAAAAGGATCCCAAAACATTAGTTGAATTTGTTTTCAGAGACATTGGAAAATGCCTTGGAACATGAGTAGTTGTAGACTACTTACAATCTACATAAGTAGATCTGTGGGGAAAATTAGTCATGTGGTGTAAGTATAATCTGTTGCCCAAACTACACCAGATGAAGGAGTTATCTCGACTCTAATTTACTGGGAGTGTGATAATATTTGGGATGGAATCCATCCTTATGGCAGATACTTGGACAATCTGGCAAAGGCATTATTATATGCTTCACCACTTTTATTTCTTGTTACATGAAAGTGCCTGTGATGCTGATATGAGGCTGAAATGTATGTTAGCTGGCCCTCTGGGATCCTGTGCATCTTTCTCTTTGGCTTCCTAATTTCCTTCCTGGGAGAGGGCTGAGCTATTTTTCAGTGTCTAGTACTGTGGTTACAGAAAGAACACCTTGCTTTACCTTTGCAAGCAAGAATATGTATGTCTTTGATCTGGAAAGAGCTTGAAACCTGTGAGATGAGGATGTCAACATGTTTGGCTAGCAGGTTTATTTCTAACAGTAAAGCAGGGCTGGCAAAATGGTGAAGTTGGCTCTCAAGTGGGAGATGTTTCTATTGAGCTAGATGTCTGTGGTGATGGAAACAAGGAGCAATAGGTGTGCTCTTTCAAGCAGGGCTAACCAGGTAGCTAAGGCTATCCTAGAAGCCCTATCTTCTGTGCTGTTTTATTCTTCATCACTGAAATGTCTAAGGAAAGTTAGTCCTGATTAGATGGGCTGAACTTAACAAATGATGTTCCATGAACTGTAAAAAGCTAAGACCAACCTCATGAAGTCATTGTTAAAATGTCTGTTTTTCTTGGATGCCTCAGCAGGGTAGATGCTGCATCTGATGGATGTTGATGATATTGGTCAGAGGCAGTCTCATTAAGAAATTGCCTGCTGGAACATCCTGTAGCCATCTGGAACCCAAAATGCAACATCAAAAAGGATCCTGTTGGTGATTTTTCAGTAAATGTTTTGCACAGAGCCATCTTTGTTGACTGTCTCTATTGTTTTGCAGATGTTTATGGTGTCATGAATCTTTAATTGATACTCATGCTCCTCTGATCCAAGGATTAACTTTGTTATAACAGAAATGAAATGAGCATGAAAGTTTTATCCTTAAGAACATTTAATTTTTTTTTTAGACACATAATCAGATCATATGCTAAATTTGAAATATTTACAGCTTTAACCCTGTAGGCTACAGTTGTGCTTTCTAATTTCTTTATTTAAAAAAAAAAAATAAAAATTCAGCATACAGATGACTTTTTACTGCTTTGTTCTTTGGTTTCTGAGTATTGCTCCTCATTTTTGGAAATGACAGGTTTTAGCCATTCTTAAAGCTATTGAAGGCTTTAAATATAACAAATATTTTTTATTAGTGTTATTACTGTTTATATGGTGTTAATTTGATTTAAATTAACAAATGATAATGACTTACTCTCTTTTTGTCTTGGTTTAATTTCTGTTGTGAGGCTCTTGGGTGTTACACTCGGATTCTGGATGAACTTGGGCAAGAGCTGCTTTTTTTCATAGATTTGAGCACAGAATGTTGTCTCGAAGCAGGATGCACAGCACTGAAGTGCTTCCTGTGGTAGCCACACGCCGCTGGCACTTGCTGGGTGTGAGCTCCTGCTCTGTGCTGAGATTAATCTGAAAATGAAATGATTCTTGAAATGGGTATAACTGATGCTTTGGCTGAGTGTGACCCACTTAAAGTAAAGCGTATTAAGTTCTTATATGAAGTCTTTTGAAAAGTAAAATTATCCTTTATCGTTGCAGGTTGGTTTGTTTAAATTTCACTGGATTGTTCTCCTGGAATAAGAATGAGATATTGCTGGTGCAGAGGAGCACTGGGACCTTGTAAATGAAGGAAGCTGTGAGGTTTTGTAGTGAAAACTGCATATGGGTCTCAGAAGGTTTGGTTTGTGTACTAAATTTTGCTGTTGATTTACCAACACTGTGTGACCTTGAGCTACTCAAAACAATTTATAGTGGGTTGGTTTTTTTTTTTTTTTTTGACTACTAATACTGACTGCCTCCAGTTTCAGTATAAGACAAGTAAGGCTTGAATTGCAGACTTTTGTACTACTTATTTATTTTTAATAAGGGCCCTAATTAAGTGTGCAATCTCTGTTGCAGGAAAGCTCTCCTGGACTCTCTCTTCATTCATTAAAATGTGTCAAATTCCTCGGAGTTTAGAGCAGAGCTCTAACAATGGCAAAAGAGACCCTACGTCCTGAATATATACTAACATGTGCCAAAGAATATGCTTGTTAATAAGGACTTGTTCAGTGATAAAGTACAGCAACAAGGGGTTATAAATTTCCTCACTTCCAGATACATGAGCAGTGTCCCTGACTTCACTCAGGAAGCTGTACTGTTGTGAGACACGGAAAAGTAAAATACCCTCTGCTTGATAATAAGTCATTCCAGCTCTAATTAACACTTCTTAGTGTTAATTGTAACCCCCTGTTCTGTGTTTTTCAGGGACAATATTTCTCAACTACTGCTGATGAAATGTCAGGCAGAGGTAATAATTTTGTTTTCCTTGCTATTATAACATTGTGCCATGGATATAGTTATATACAGAGCTACATGCCAATCAACCAACAGGGCAAACAAGATGAAGTAGTAGAAATCCTCTCCTCAGAGAGCTCCTTAGGCAGACAATGAATTATAAGTTCTTCCCCGTCTAGAGAACTTGCAGTGAAAATGGTTATTCCTACTGGAATACCCTGCTGTGATTATATATATATATAAAAAAATAAATTTAGGTGGCTTGTTTTATTAAATCAATAGACTTAACAGGATGGAGTGGTGGAGTACAAAAATACAAAATATTTTTTTACATAATCTGCAGAATCCTAGAGGCTTCTAACATGAATGCTACAGAATTACTATTGGCCAGCATTTAATGAACAATAAAGACATTCATGTTGTTAGGAGTGGGAAAATTCTGTTTGCAGTCCAGCAGACCCGTCTTATTTTTTGTAGTCTGAAGGAAATGAGAAGCACTCAGTGGCGACATGAGATTCATTGTTAAAACATCACTCTGGTGCTGGCAACACTACAAAACTATCACAAAACAAGTAAGAAAGACGTGGGTCTGTTTTGTGTCACTGATGTTTGAAGTAGGATTTTTCTTATGGAATGCAACATTAAAGTTGAAAGTGGAGTTTGATCAGTGGCAGAAGAATGCGGAACAATTGCTGTCTTATTAAAACGATTCTGTGCATGATGGTAGAGGGGCAAGTATCTGTGATGGCTCAAAATTATGAGAAGCTGGAAGTGAGAGGGAGGACTGAAGATAAAACTGAAGACAAAACACCAACACCCATGATGAAACATGGAAAAAAACCAGCTAATTTACCTGTTGTAAGATGAAAAAATGCTTAATAATTTCAGTTACACCATGTACAGATAAAGTAAGGGGTGAAATTATTTTTTTTCCAATAGGGTCCTAATATTAGGCCTAGTCTTTCAAATATTACAAATTTCAAGTAACACCTGAATTTGTAGAAGACTTGATGGCCCATTGAAATGTTTAGAAGTGCTTTGACATCCTACTCTTAGGAGATCACGGGTGTTTGTACCCTGGTGGCTATTTTATAATGTTTTATTCTATATTCGTAAACACTGGGGAGGAGAGAAGAGAAAGGGAAATTTTCCTTGGATTGAGTTTGTGTTGAGATTTTTCCCTTGTTAGATCAACATTTCTTACCTGTATAGAATTGCTTGTGAAGTACAGACTACTTTAGAGGATGGGGTAAGGGGGAATGCCACAGCATTTGAATTTTTTTTTTTTAATAGCCCACATGACTGTTGCTTTATCATGGTAGACATTAGTTTTATTTCTAAAGGAATTCACTTTTTGATCCCTTTTGGCCTGCCACCTTGGCTTTTCAGCAACATAATTAATCTATGGCTGTGTTGTCACGTAATGAGGTCGCTCCTCAAAAGCTTATCCTGCATGTAGGGAACAAGAAGTGTCCTCTGAAAAAGGAAAGCACTATTAAATGTTTGAATGCTACAGAAGAACAGCAATGTTCAATTGCCTTGTATTACTTTTCAAGTCTAAACATTTCATTATGATATTTAGGGGTTTTTTTTTTTCCTTTACATGAAATACTGATAGCAATACAGAATCAATCACTTCTTAATGGTTAAAATATTTAACTATTTGTTAGCATTGGTGTTTTGTTGTTGTAGTTGTTTATCAGAATACCATCTTTTCTACTTTCTAAATTTCTCCCCAAGTTCTGTGGGGCTGTTTTATCATCCTTCCAGAACAGAGCAGACCTGTTATGTTTTTGTGATTCACGGCTACGAGGCAGGAGAATTGTAAAGCTGAGGTGCAGTAGCTCCAGCTGCAGAGGTTGTTTCTGAAGAGAAAGGAGGGAAAATGGTGTCAGGCTGTTCCCTGAGGGCAGGGGTTGTCAGTCAGGGCACAGACAGCCCCTCTGCAGACACTTGCCTCACCAGAGGACCCAGCTTTGCCCTATCAGGTCTGTGTCCTGTTTGTGCCTAACCCCAGGAGGTGGATGGGTGAGCAGCCAATGCAGCTTGGGAGCTGCTGTGTGTTTTGGACAAGGTGAAGGCCAAGGCCGTGACCCTGCTGGCCTTTAGAAATCCCATGGTGGTCTCCCCGAGAATGAGGGGCAAAGCCAACCTGCAAGCAGGGCCATAGTCATGGCCTACAGGGCCCACAGGTGGCTGCAGGGTGAAGGGCAGGGTAGTGCTGTAGGGCATGGGGTGGGCTCCTGCCTCTCCCCAGTGGGCTGAGGGGCAGCCATAGGTCTAGGACGCAGCCAGCAGCCCTCGTGTTAGGACTGTTTGAACATGTAGGTGAGAGGTTTGCCTCCATCTGCCTTGGAGGGAGGTTGTCCTGGAGAAAGGTACCCACTTCTCCCTGCCCTGGTCATGTCTTGCAGAACAACCTGCTGGGCTGCACCAGGCTGGTATCTCTGTTGCACAAAGGGTGGCCATAGGTCTCTCAGCAGTGTCTCTGTGCCCTTTTCCTGATCCAGCAGCTAAAACCCTGGTCCTAAGGCTGAGCTTTACCCACACTCTCTGCTCAGTCTCTTGCAGGACTGACTGCAGCACCATGGCTGAGGTAGTGGCTTCATTTGGCTGCTCCCCGTGTTCTGAGCGAAACAACATGGTGGTGAAGAGGTCCTGGGCCTCCTGCTCCCTGAGAGCCTCTTGACCCAAAGAGAAATTTCTACCTGGACGAAATCAACCTTTTCAGGCTTTATCTCATTCCCTCTCTACATAAGTGTGTGATTTGTTCATGTGTGTTGCTTCACTTCTAGCTTCTGTTAAGCAAATTTGGTTAAACTAATTAATGATTTCTTCACATCTGTAGAAGCCCAATGGGGGTGTTGATGGCAGCCAGGAGAGCGGGCATACAGAAGAGCTGGTGGAAACAAGATGAGGGTCTTTTTATATGAGAATTTGGGATGCCACTGGCATACAGTTGATGTTTTAAGCAATGTCAGACACACCTACTCAACCTGAGATAAGACAGGTAACAGACTCTAACCATATTAAATTGCTTTTTAGAATTTTATGTTGTTCTGTGAAAACTGCTGAAACCTGTATGGGATATTGAACATTTCTTTGTCCTTGTATTTTTGAAGATATTTTATAACCAAACTATAAATTCACAATTCCTTGCAACCATGTGTGAATAGTCCTGGCTGAATCCATGACAGTAGTCTGTGTGTGTTTGTATACATACTTATGTGTGTCAATGTACACATTCCTGTAGATCTATTTTACCCTTGTGAATTAATTTACCATTTGTAGTTTCTTTACCAATTAAATTTTTGAACGCAGCATCTCACTCTGCATCATGTCATCCATGCTGACAATTTACTGATTTAAAGTTGAGTATAATTTAGCAAGGTGCTGATTGCAGCAAACTTATTTTCAAGAGATAGTGAGAAAATGATGTTTTGTGGTGAATTTTGTTTTGCATACATTAGAAAGATAACAATACATATGTAATATTAGAATGTGACGTAAAGGCCAAAATGAACATGTGAACTAGCTCTGTGAAATCCACACTACGAAAGTAAGATATGAAATCAGGTAGTAGACCACGTGGCTCTGTAGCTGAGATCCAGTTTTAAACTTTCAGTATGATAGGTCTGAGCTTGTGAACTGCTGTCTGTGTTATTTTATGCATGTGAATGGTCTCAGTGGCTTTCAGGCTGACCCATTGCCCATATCTTTGAAGATTTTGCAGTCTGACCAAAAGAAAGGATTTTTTTTTTTTTGGTCTTTCTGTAGTAGTATTATTTTCTCCTCCACCTCGTTTGTACTTTAATTGCTACATAAGTATTTAACAGAACCTCTTCAGAAACATTGTCCTTTGCTGTCTCTTAAACCTTCAGCCTTCCTTCCTAGGTTAGGTAGCAGATTTCTGTGACAGCATGTGATCTACTATTCAAAGAGTCTTCTACCTAATTGCCATTAAAATCCCTTTGAAAGAAAAATTAATCTCACTAAGCACTGTTTCTTCAGCATGTTGTTTTCCTGAGATTTCGTTATCAAGTAGCAGTGCAGGCTGCTTGAAAGGGCTCAGGAAGCAGCCTCTTGCCTGAGAGTGACTAAGAGATGATTAGGAGAACACAGGAGACTGGGTTTGTAATAGTGGTAGTTTCTCCTAATCCTCTTTGTTTTAATAATAATGTCTAAAACTTGAAAGGTGACTGCCATGCCTGCTGAGCTGTTGTGCAAGTGCTGTTAGTGGAGGTGCATAGGTTGAGGTATCCCTCTTGCAAGCAAATGTTAAGTAAATGGTGCTGAGGCTTGGGCACCTGATTACAATTTGGAAGTCTTTGGCTAAATTTCCTGTTCTAAGAGCTCCTGTGGGCTGAAGGGGAGCTATCTGGGCTACAGGTGAAGTGCTGTGTCCTCAGCCCAAACTTTCCTCATGTACAGAGTTTGGAAGAGAGAAATGTTAACTATGAGAACTGGTGAATGTAAGTGACTTACTGATTATCTTGTACTGAAAGGAGTTTTGCAAGATCATACTCTTGGAGTCCTGGTATTCCATGAGAAACTCAAATTTTACTTCTTAGAAAACTTTTAGTCATCTGGTTGAAATTGGAAAAATAGAAGTTATCAACTATAAAGGCTCAAGAAAATGAAGGGAATGACACAGTTAGTAACATGTTTTGTTTAGAGCAGTCCAAGACTACATCTGACTTGTTGAGGAGTCTAGGTTGGCAGTACCAGAAAACAGGCTCTTGCCAACTCAGAAAGAGAACAGCCAGTGTCTCACACTGGCTCTCAGGATGCATAGTTTTAAATAATTCATGCTGTTAATGAATAATAAATTTAATAGTAATGATTAAGGCAGATAACTCGCTGTTCAGTTAAATGGTCACAGCCACCAGAAAAATGTGTATGGTGCACACATGCTGCTCTCTGAACTTCACATGTGTTCATCCCCCATGAGCTTGTTGGATGCTGTGGATGATTCACTTTGCCCTGAGTGCTTCCCTTTTCCACAGCCTCACACCTGGCTGCAGCTTTGTGCTTGGTTTGGAGAAGGGCAGCTAATTAACACGTGAGGGTTTTTTTTTTTTGCTCTCATATGTAATGAAGCTCCAGAAACCCCAACTTTCCTTCCTAACTGCTGTGGAAGGTGATGTCTATTCTCTGCTGGCTTGCGTGCAGTGTTGCCTGCTCCATGGCAGTTTCCTTGGCCAGGCTCTTCCGATCCCTCCAAGCTGTTAGCTCCAAAGTCTGTCCTGAAGGGAGTTAGAACAACTCAGCAGGGATGTGCAGAGATAGGCAGTGCTGGCTTTGGAGCAGTGTCCCTGCAGGGTTCTGAAACAAGAGGGGAAAATTCCCCATGTCTTATCTTGCCCCTCCCTCCCACCCCTGCCATTCAACCCATTTCCTCAGAGGCTTTGTGGAGGCTACAGACCACAGAGCTCTTTTTTTCTTCTTCCCCACCCTGTTCCTCCATTCCATCTGGTGTTAGTTTTCCCATACTACCTCTTGCTTACTCCAGTTGAATGCTGTAGGAGTCTTGCACTGGATGTTTTGACAAGAGGATGCTGTGTAGTAAGGGCCATGCAGCCTGGATAGGGGGTCTGCAGGCTCTAAGCCATATGAACTTTTGCTGATTACAGTGGCTGAGATGTGCTGCTGCCTTGGGTTAAGATCTTTGGACAAGCAGACTCCAGCCTCTCATGGGATATCACCTCAGTGTGGAGGACTCCCTGTCTGATGGTAGGGAGGAGGTTCTGTGCTGTCTGTCTTCTGATGGCAGTCAGGAACAAGATAGGGCTGGCCTTGAACCTCTGTAATTCCAGGCCAATTTGTTGTTCCTCTGGTTCTGTGTGGCATAAATAGAAACATCTTGGACATGGAGATAGCTGGTCTTGAAATAATCAAGTGGGAAGCAGATAAATAACTCTGCTTGTGCTTGTTATTTTTTAATTATTTTATTTTTATTGACTGAGCAAAGCTTCCATTGAACTGTGAGAGCCTTGTGTAGTTAGCTGGGTTGGGACCATTTGTTCTAACAAGTTTCTTGAAGTTTTCCAGCACAATGACAGGATTTGCCTTTGCCTGTGTTTACAGTGGTTTGTGAGGTAAGTAACCTAATTTTATTTTCTTCCCCTTTTCTCTATAGCTCTTATGAGACAGTGGCAGAGCTTGTGCTTTGGCACAACCTTCAGTCAGCCCCAAAACATTCTCTGGATCATTACAGCAAAATGAACTATCCCCACATTGTGTGTCTCAAGCTGGAACTGGTGAATTGAGAGCTGGAACTTTGAGAAATTCCCTAAGCTATCAGTTACACATCTCATCTAATGTGGTTTTTATAATTCCTTTTTTGCTTTGATTTTTTTTTTAAATTGTTTTCCAAAGAACTGGTGGAAGTTTGTTCCTGTGAGGTTTGTTACAGGACTCTTTTGAGCAGTGTCTTGATTCTGCTGCCACTGTGTGGTCAAAACCGGTCTGGTCCTTCAGGTATTCCTCTTACCATGATTTGTGCGGAGCCAGCACAGCCCTGCATCCTGCATGGGATTCGCCTCCTGCCGCTGTAAGCGAGCAGTAACTGCGCTGAAATTGAAGGACTATTCAGCCAGGTGCACCCTGCAGCAATAAAGGTCCCTTGTGCTGAGGAGGTGTTGGGGTAGGAAAAACCAACAAAACCCAACAAACGATGCTTAAGTCAGCTCATAATTTGATACCATGGCCATATGTAACAGGTAAATTAAACTGCCCTGGCAAGGATAAGCTTCCTTATATGCACGTGCTTCAAGTCAGGGCCTCGATGAATAGCTGCTGTTGGCCGTTTGAAATACAAGCCAAAAGGGAAGACTGTTAGTGGGGTTTCATCAATCTCAGTTGTGGTAATTTCCCCAGCTCATATGCACCCCAAGACTTTGGCTTCTCCTGGTGTTTTTAAGGCTGAAAAGTTATAGATCTCTCCCAGCTTTGCACACTGTGGAGATCTCATGCATGCTACAGAAACTTTGGTAGTCAGCAGTAAAGCACTGTAACAAATAATCAAATACAGGTGTACTTAACAAGAGGAAAAAGCTTATTAGCCTTGTAGCCTTGCTTTTTTAAAAAATAAATATGGTAATCATTTATGTTTTGCTGGTTTGGTAATAGCCAGGAGGTTTCTCAGTCATTAACTCACTTGAGTGAATTAGAAATGTTTTATTCTAGTAATAAACAGTGATATGTCTGCAGGGACTTTCAAAGTAAGTAAAACAGAAAACATAAATTACTTTGTGGTTTGGTTCTGCATTCCTTGTTCATTGAGGATTTTCACTGACTTCAAGGAATGCAGGAGCAAGCCCCGAATATTTGTGAGGAAATCAGGGTGAAAAAAATGTTGCCTTGAGCCTAAAGATTAAAAAAAGTAAAATATCAGCACTAGAAATTGAGAGAGGGAGAAAATTCCAGCTACTAAGGGAAGAGCAGCTGAGACTGTCATGAAATGTTTTTATTAACACAGGGAATTCAAATAAATTAAAAAAAGGCCTATTTCTGCAATTTTTTGAAATCCTTTATTTAATTTAGGCAAAACCAAATATGCCACAGATGTTAAACTGACTGCAATCATCTGATGACCTCAGATCCAGTCTTGGCTTTATACTCAACAGCAAGTCGTACACTTTCTTCTTGTCTCCCTTTCTGTGTATTAAATTGCCAGTGTTTTGGAAGGGACTGCTTCTGTCTGTCTGTATGTCTAGGTTAACACAGACACGAGGTGGGATTCCTGCCTCCTGCTGGGCAGCTACTGGCAAAACCTCACCCCTTTCCACCCCCTTCTTGCCATATCTTGCTTTGTTTTTTTCCTTTCTCTCTCCTCTTGCTTTGAGGTAAAGCATGGATCCTACTCTGGGTATCTGTGGCATAATGGAGCCCCTAAACAATTTGGTAAGTCTGATTCTTATGGATTTTAACCAAACTGTTTTACACCAGTATGGATTGTAGACTGAAGCATGCAGTGAACTGCAGATCCTTGCTGGGAACTGTATCGACTGCACTTGGTTATTGCAGCACAGAGAAAATGGGGAGTTGGCAATAAAGCCTTTGGCTTTATGTGTAGGTCTTGTTGATGTTTGGAAGCTTTGAAGTCAGTGAGCACTTCCAGGGAGACTCTCTTCTATCAGACTTGTGAAATAAACCAAGTTTCCATGGTTTTCTGTGGGTTATGAGGCTTAGGCTACAGCTGGCTACTCAGGCAGAGCAGTGTGAGTAGTGCAGATGACAGACATACCACACTTACACGTAGTGTGATTGCATAAATCACATTTCCTTTGGAAACTGGGCTAAAAATAGAAAGCCTTTCCAGTGCCAAATGTGTCTGTTGTAGTTGGTAGAGGCTTTTTGCCCATTCATGAATATGCTGAGCTACTCACACTACTTCTGTGCTTATGTGTTTACTTGGCACCCTGGTTATACTGTCATAGGATTTTGTGCAATATTTTTAATTCATCATGGTGAATGAGGAATAGAGATGGGTAAATGAATAAAAAGGTGAATGGCCTTTTATTTCTTTTTCCTCTCTCCTGAGGAAAGCTTTGGTCATGTCCTGTGTAGTATTTCTCACTTTATTGTTTAGTGTAAGGAATAAAGCAGCATGTTATCTACTGAAGGTGATGCAGGCACACTGCCATCAAGGTGTGTCTGTATGTACAATGATAAAAAAAATATATTGTGGTGGCCTTACACGAGTTTCTTGCAGAAATTGCATTTTCATTTCCAATCCTAATCCAGGAATGCAAATCAAATGGTGGAAAAGAGTGAGGCTGTGCTTTGGGACATTGAAAACCACCATCCAGGTCTGAATTCTGCTGCTGTGACCACACTACAGCACAAGTTGTTGTAGTACCCCAAAATGGTGCAATGTGACACTTGAATCCTGCTGTACTGTATGTGTTGGCAAAGCCAATAGTGAATGTGCACCATTCCAGGAGCTAAAAAAGTGTGATGGAAATTAAAGTTTAAAGACCAAAATTAACTTTGAAGTAATTGGATATAACCCCTTGGGTTCCACATCTGCGTGTAGGGTGAGTTGTTTTGTTGTTTGTTTGGTTGTCTGTCTGTCTGTCTATCTATCTATCTATGTATTTATTTTGGTGTGCTTGTTTTTTTTACTCTTGTATAGAGGCTGAAGTGGATTCACATCTATTACACGAATGCCTAGAAATTGCCGTTAGCCTGTCATGTTATGTATCCTGGAAACGTCCCCTAAAACTCTCCTGCAGGAATTTGATGACCTATAAAAATAGTTGAGCATTGCTCTAATTTATGGTGAACAGTACAAAGTAGGAAAAGAGATCCCCTAACTCAAGGGGCCACGGAAACAGAAACGTATAGGCTGCTCTTATTCGAAGTTGTTAACATTTAATAATACACTGAGGCGGAGATGCCACTGAAATAAAATAGTTCCCTATTTAAATATCCCTATTATTTTCTATCTCCCTACGCTCGGCCGGGTGAGTGTTGGACCACTAGAGAGCAGCAGAGACTGTGTTTAGAACCACCGCAGATCGACTCCAAGGAAGCAGCGCTCCTGTACCGTCTAACCTTCAACTGCCCTTCAGCTCCTGGGAGTCTGCGCTTTTGGGTACCTAAAAGCCTTGCAAACCTGCCCCTATAACTTGAGATTTATGTTTCCATTTTGGAGAAAACCGACCCTAAATTCTGCAGAAGGTAACAGTGCCAGTGTTATTGGTGGCATTTATTGTATCTGAGCTGCTGCAGATTACATTATTTAATAACTATTTTATCTGTTCTGGAACTGGTTACAGCAAAGGCAGACCTGTATGATGAGAACCAAAATTATACTTAATTGAATTCTGCTTTTGTGAGTTTCTGTCAATCACACAACTGCAGCAATTGAGAAAACCATAGTTGCAATCCTGTGACTAACTTCTCCAGGGTTGCTCTGAGTGTTGTATCACATTTCATAAAGAGATGGAGTGTCTTCAGAACACTTGTATGGTTCTAAAGGGTATCTTTTGAATGCCAAAATCAAGCTTCATTTCTTTTGAGGGCAGATGAGAAGACATTCTCAAACTCCAACCTGTGAATATTTCTAAAATAGGCATCTCCAGCCAAAGCACCACCTGCCTCCACCTGTAATTCACTGAACCACCAAGGCTGGAAACAACCTCCATGATTGTGTAGCCCAACCAACTTCTAAATATGATCAGGACCAACTAGCCATGCTCTAAAGTGCCATGTTTATGTGTTTTTTAAACCCCTCCAGGGATGTGATTTTTTTTTTTTTTTTTTCCCCCCCCCCATCCCTGGGCAGCCTGGTCCAAGGCCTCACCACTCTCTTGGTAAAAAAAAATTTTTCCTAATATCCAACCTAAACCTTCCCTGGTGCAACTTCAGCCCCTTTCCCCTTGTCCTACTGCTAGTTACCTGGGAGAAGAGATCAACACCTATCTCATTACGACCTCCTTTCAGGCAGCTGTAGAGAGTGCTAAGGTCTCCTCTCAGCCTCCTCTTCTCCAGACTGAACACCACCAGGTCCCTCAGCTGCTCCTCATAAGACACATTCTCTAGACCTCCCACCAGCTTCTCTGAACTCACTCCAGCCCCTCAATGTCTTTTTTTTTTTTTTTTTTTTTTAATACTGTGGCAGCCAAGAGTGAGCACAGTGTTCAAGCTGTGGCCTTACCAGTGTCCAGTACATCAACAATAAGTAAATAGATATATAGATAATTCCTTGCCCTGAGAACAGCCTGTCTTTGATGGCAACCTGCATGTGAACTACCTCTGCACCATCTAGAGGTGGGGATGTGGTAAATTAGCACTAGACATAGACTGCCTCTGAATAATTAGGTGTGAATGTTCATGGTGCTGGAGTATTTGAGCTCTGTATTGCAAGTACATAGCAGTACTGGGAGTTTTCCCATGTTTATATATTCAGGGAAATAAATTTGGGTCCTTTTTGCTCTATTACTGGTTTATTTTTGTACATTGAATTTTAATCTTCCTTTATTCCTGGCTCTTACAAATGAGCAGCAACAAATACCACTTTTACTTCAGAATGTGAGCCTTTTTAAGAGCTTTGAGTACTTTGTATGTATTAAAATTTGTAATTTACTAATTTAACTTTGAGTGCTCTGAGATTACATGTCAAAAGCTGTGAACAGGGTTAGTCTAAAAAATCACTGCATGAGAGATCTCTGACTTTGCAGGGCTGACAATGGGGTTTTTGGACTCTTGTAGCTAGTTAGCCAATGTTAATATTCACTTTGCTTTTATCTCTAAATTGCATCGTCTCCAGTGACATTTAACTTACATATGTGAAGTCATTGGCATTTTTAGACTGTCAAGAGTGTTATTGGATGAAAAAGCTGATTTTTGTCATGGGACATCTGTTTTATTGTTAATTAGATGAAATAGGAAAGACATCAGAAGAGTACAAACAAACTATTTCATAGTTCCTGCTTAAAATCTTATTCTGATCCCTTGAAATTAATGATGCTTTACGGATTTTCACATTTTGATGTGAATTTCATTTAGGAAGTTTCAGGAACAAATGACAGAGTTGTTATCCATCTGTGCCTCTGTCTTTACAATTCAATTATTCCCTGCCATTGTACAGTCTCTGTTCTGAAAACTAGCAGGAGAAAACAATCAAGGAGTTCATTTATCATATAAAATCCCAACTCAACCCCAACACCCTATATTATCATCACAGCTCATGTTTTGTACTTATCAAATAAGTGCAATTTACATTGTCCAATCAAGATTGAGTTCATTTTTTTTTGACAAGAATGAACCTATGGATGCTAAGATCCTGTGTTCTAATGGTTATTTGTCATTTTTTTTCCTTATCCTGTCTTCTTTTATTTTTTAAAATTATTTTGGGTTAAATTA
>WYEA01026490.1:82967-109027 GCA_033558465.1 Alcedo atthis | reverse complement strand
CTGATACAATTTTGACAGAAGGTCACTAACCTTCTGGTCTGGAAGGACCAGGGACATGTAATCTTCACTTAGACATCAGAGTTGATCAGGATCATGGAGGAAGTGTGTGGAAAGGCCCTAGAGACTGGTGTAGTATATGTGCCTTGGCCACCCTCTCTTTCTATATTGTTAATTCGGGAAGACAAATAATGCACAACAGTAAAAAAAAACTTTAAGCTGGTTTGTTTCTTTTACATAGAAAAAAAATACATGTTGCCTTTCCCTTGCTAATTTTTTTGGCAGGAACAGCACAAATGCCTTTGTAAAGGACAAGGACTTCACAAATGATGCTTTATTGGAGTGTTTTTGGTATCTGCTTTTCTCTCTGTGTTGTGTGTAACTGTGCAGCGTATTTACCTGGATTGATCCATGGCTGGGGGTTCAGTCTCTGCCTGCTCTCAGCATGGCTTTCTCCAGTGAATTTGTTAGGATTATGTCCTCTTGAAGAATTAGTAAAACTCATTAGTTTCTATTCTTTAACTTCTTTACATAACTTGCCACCTCTGCAGAAGTGTGTGTATGGTTTTGGGCTTTCAATCGTTTGCTTTCCAGCTGGATTTCATACAGACTGTTTTCAAGGCTGTTGTAATGGAAACTCCTATAGGGAAAAATGTGGAGGACATGTTCTGGTTGAGGGAGCCATTCTTGTCGCTCCACAGGTGGGCAGCAGCTCAGTGAGCAAAGTCATGCAGAAATCATCCTTTCAGCTTTCTGGAGGGGGCTCCTGCTTTTAGTAGAAGCTCCCAGCACTGATGGCCTCATCTGGAACTTGGAGCTTTTGAGCCTTCTGCTTTGCAGCTGGAATTCCCGAGCTGGTTCTTGGACCTACCAACCACCTAAAGCCCAGTGTCTCCTCACACATCTACGCCTCATCCCTCAGCATGTAGGTCAGGCTTCCAGGAGCACTACAGCATTACAGCCCAGTATTCAGTTGTGGTAGCTCCCCTTGTTACAGGATCTGATGATGATGCAATGGACCATGACCACAGCTGTGCATCCCGAGGTGTTGTGATGCAGGTGAGCACAGTGAGGAAGGGTATCTGCTGGGCTTGGGTGAATGCTGCTTTTATGGAAGAAACTGAGCAGAACTGCAAGCAGCAGATTAATTACTTTCCTCAAAAGGAAAATGTGCTTAGTTTCAAACTGGTTGTTTCAGTGAGCCTTGTATTTTATAACACTCACCTGAGACAGAGGCTGACAGGCTGTCCCAACCTTTAATTGACTAATTAATAGTTATTAATTAGTATTCCCTGCAGTTGTAGTCTCAACCATGAGTTAATTGATTCTGATGGGGAATTAAATGTCCCATGTCAGAGATGAGTGCCCATAACAGCATCTGAGGCAGTTATTTTGTGTAATAGACTAAACCAAACCTGTTCTATATGTGTTTGTGAGCTGATACTGAATTGCACAAACCCGTGGTTTTGTTTATTTAAACTTATTGCTTTGTGCCTGTTGGATCGTGTGGTTTGTAAACACTTAACGGAGGCAATTTTTATGTACCTGGGGAGAGTGAGAGGATGTTCTTTTCATACCCTGTGCTCTGATGTGGGATCTGTTTCTCTCTGAAAACCACTGTAAAAACATCTGCCTTTCCAATTCACTTCTGTCATGAGTTAAAATCCTCTGGAGATGAGAGCTAACTGTTAGATTTGATGGTTAAGTATTCCAGCACTGACAGGCTGCAGTATTTCACAGCAGCATAAATATCATTGTGTCTGTTCAGTTTATTAGGTTAAGAGATTTTGGAAAATAACCTCTAATGGGCAGCATGATTTGATAGGCAGGCGCAGCTGACAGAACAAACATTAGTTTTCCTGTTCAATTTATACTGTTTTCTACAGTTGAGCCCCTGCCAGGCAGGAGCAGCTGGATGGCACTGACTTTGGTCAGCCAGTGTTGCACTCTCCAAATCTTCTTGTGGTGCAGTAACACTTTTGAAGCTGAAGGAAGCCTTACTCAGGGCTTTTCAGCAGTCATCTGTAGGTTGATGGTACTCACATTCAAGCTGACAGATTTTATGGTGTTCTAAGAGCTCCCAGCATCTCTTAGTTCAGTTGTAAACACAGTAAATATGCACTAACATACTAAATGAAACTGTTCATTCTGCAGCACTGCAGGTCATTGCCATGTTACAGGCAGCTTGCAAACCATGGAGGACACAATCTTGATCCCATCAAAGGCGATGGATCTTTGCTAAGCTGTACAATCAAGGTATTGCCAAGGGAATGCAAAGAATATCCAACAGGATTTTCCTGTTGTGCTTGCTTGAGTATGGAGCTTCATGACTGCTGCCATTTTACAAGAGTAAAGTGGAGTACAAGTTTTGTTGTAGTGACTGGGAATGGTAAACCCAGAAGTGAAATTGTGCAGTCCATCTCTGAAAAAATACCAACAGAGCCTTCCTGTCACCTGCCCGCGGGATGTTTTATATTGCTTCATATCCCTGGTTATTGATGAGAACTCTCAATGGAGGAGGACCAAAGACAGTTTGATCTTCTCCAAAATGATGATTAAAAGGTGAATGGGGTTGAACGGAGGTGAGGGAAACTGATCAATGGTTCTGAATTTAACACTTTAGGCTAAGCCACCAAATGCCTAATTAACATTTAAAAGGAAGAGAGTTGCCCTGCAGGTGAGAAAAAGAGATGCTAAATTATTTTGAAAAATTCAGATGTCAGGTAAGGATGGGGAAGATTTACATGTTAATGGGATCCCCAGCAGGAGAAGAAACCTCACAGTGGTGATGGCAGACAAATAGATGCACCCATCTGCACCTTCAGATGTTATCACATAAGTTTGAGTAGACCCACAGTTATATTAACAAAAAGCAGGGATTTGTGGTTTGAAGAGATGGCCAGTGAAAGAGCCCCCTGTTACTTTGGAACTATAGAACAGGCCTTCCCACCTGGCCTGACAATATAGCAGCTGCAGACGTAATCTAGGATTGCTTTAAGGGGGAGTGAGTTTGGGTGCCCACAGCTAAGAGCTGGGGAAGGTGCTGGGTTCTGGGAACTTGAAAAGAAACAACAGGCCAGGAGCATTGCCGATGGGATGTGAGGTACACAGCTAAGCCCAGCTCTGAGTCTTGCTGAGGACACTGCAACTAAACACTGGGAAAGATCTTATCTGCCTAGGCTTTATTTTAGACCTTCAGCCAAATCATGTGTTTGTTTTCATGTCATATATATTTCTTTCTAGTTTTTGGGCAATTTTGTTTTTCTTTCAGTTAGAAATCTTTATAGTGAGCCAAGTTTTCCAGGGAACCAGTGCAGCCTGCCCATTCCTTCTCCCGAGAAGCCATACCTTGTCCTGAAGCACCTTTCAAGACAATGTATAGAATAGTTGCATTTTATGATTTTATTAACTTTCTGACTCCTGGTTACTTTAATAAACTTTGAATTAAACGGAGGCTGGTGGCAGAAGCAAGTAGCAATAGAGCATTCTGCTGTTATCTCTTGACTGAAAAATATCTTACAAGAAGGATCCAACAGCCACGGCAATCAGGTTTGTTCTCTTTTTTTCCCTCTCTGTGTTAATATGCAGAGGCCTAATAAGCTTGCTAAACATTGCTGCAGAATTATCCAGCACGGCTAATTCAGCCTAGGCAAGCCATCTCAGCCTGTGGAGGAGCTCTTTTAGATGTCAAGCTTTTTATAAATCAGATCATTTTCCTTGGTCAGTAAAAGCCGTGGAGATGCAGTCTCCGGGCAGATTGTGCTCTTCAATTGAGATGTTAAACTTCGTTTCCTTTCAGAAGCAGAGTGAGTCAGCTCCAGGCACATCCAAGCATTACAGCGGAACTAAAACAAACATCAAGTGGAACCAATCCTAAATATATTTGCATCTAAGTTTTGGCAGACATTGTTGTGGCTCTCTGTATTTTATATGCTTGTTTCATTGCCCTGTGAAATTTTTTTTTTTCTTTTTGGTAAACTTAGAAGGTTTTTAAAACTCCTTTAAGTTGTTGAGTCCACCACTTATGCTAATGATGCCTCCTGCTCCACTAGTTTAATCTGAGAGAATGACTTAAATCTTTGTCTCTGCCTTGCCTATGAATCTGCTAGCAAGATTTCATGCTCTTGAGAATACAAAATAAGGAAAGAAAAACAAACAAAACAACAGAAACAAACAAACCCCCCACCTGCAGTAGATTATTTTTCTCAGTGTATGAGGATGTGTAACACCCGAGTGAACTTTTTGGGATGACCCAACACTCCTATGATTGAAGCCTTGTATTTAGCTTTGCTGTAAGTGGGACAGGATCCTAGCTGAAAATAGAAATCTATGCCAGTCTTGTGCACCTTCTCCCTATGGGGAAAAAAAAAAAAAAGAAATGTATACAATTTGTATGCATAAAAACATAGACATTAATTCAAAAGTGAGCTAAGAGAGCTGAAGTACTGCTCTCTGCTCCTCTCTTTCTCCTTCTTTAGTTACCCTGCTGCAAGGGCAGCAAACTCAATCTGTGGATGGGATTTTAAATGAATTTGAACTGACACTAAATTGAGCCTAACCTTTGAATAGGCCCAAAGCTGCTAGGTAGAGCTCCATTCTGTCTTTATTGATGAGTCTAAACGTTTCAGACTTTTATTAGAATGGCTTTGGTGGTGACAGTGCAGCTAAATAATCTACTTTTATTCTTAGAATACCTTTCCAGGTCACACTTTTCTTTTTAAGTTGTGATATTTACAAGACAGCATTTAGCTAATGCAAAGAAAATGGCTAAAACATCTCCCTGACCTTAAAATCGAGAGGCACCAGGCTTTTTGGCTTTTATGGGCTTTTGACAACAATGGGAATAGTTTGCAATTACTTTGAAGAGTGTGTGAAGAACACTGATCTAGTCATCTGAGTAGGTATCTAAAATATCAAATCTACTTCTCTTGTGATGATGAAGAGGTTTCTCAGCAGTGTATTTTTCTTACAGCTTTCAAGGTCAAGTTTAATTAAGGGTTTCAGGTACTTCCAGTGAATTTTATTCTTTTTCTTCATGTTTTGGAAGTAAATTTGCTGGCCAGAATTTCCATACAATTATAGACATGTTAATGAGTATACCATTAATCTGATTTTTTTATTTTGAAAAAAACCACATAAAATAGCTGAGTGATTTGGCATCAATTATTTACTTATTACATTTCAAAGCAGAATAAATGCATGCTATTTTCAGTCAGTATTTTAGATCAGCTTTTCATTCCTACCAGCACTAGATGCACACTATATATATTTGATGAATGGCCTTGTTTGACTTTTGGCACTACTTATACAAGTGAGGTTACTTGTGCCTGCGTACTTGCAGCATAAGAGCATGAGAGAGAAATATTCTGTATTTATACCAAGGGTGTTGCAGAGATACCTGGTTAGCATGCAAAGAAAATACTTTAATAGAACAGTAAAAAGCAAGGCTACTTTTCAGTAACAGATGGTCAATGACAAAAAGCTTTAAGCAAATATTTTAATACAATCCTGATGTTAGAAATAGACATGCTGCATCCAAGAATAGACAGAGAAATTGGGTGATTTTCTAAAATGAAAGCAATACTTTGAGGCTGTAACCTGTATTTTTAGTTAGAGCAGGTCTTTGCTAAAAGGATGTAGAAAATGAAGTTACCCAAGTACCTTAGATTTTATTTTTTTTTTTTCCTGACAGAGAGGCTCAGTAAAATGGAGGTTTTATTCCATTGGTATCAAGATTTTCAAGATTTCTGTTTTTAAGGTTATAGCTGGGAATGCAGATCCATACTGTTCACCACAGAATACCTCCTGGGAGGCAATAGTTTACATGTATACCATGAAAAATTTCAGAAGTGCTTGATCTGCATGTGTACAAAGACACATGTAAATATCTTTCTCTGGTTTCCTCTCATTGTAATACAGATTATAGAGTTCCATGTCATTAATAAAGTTCATCCAGAGATAAAACTGTTGTGGACATATCAGTGTGTGAACCTGACCACAATGCCACCTTTTACCACTTCTGCAATATCAACAGGTAAGGCTAAATGTAAGTTACTTGTAACCAGTATAAATTCCCTTATGCTGCTAGAAGAGTGTGAAGAAGCTGATAGAAATGAGAATTAAAGTCTAATGTAGTGTTTTTTTTATATATCAAGTATGCTTTTTGTGCAATAGAGTAAGTTCTTTATCGAAATAAAAGCGTTAATAATAAGGATTGCTCTATGTTGGTGCTAGTTTATTATTTGTTGACATTTTAATTATATTCTGCCCCATAAAGTGGTGATTGGTAGTGACAAGATTCCTAATCTGTATCCATAAAATACATTTTGGTTTTTTTTTTTCTCCCTTCAATTTGATTTTTGTGTAGAACTCACTCATACAGTCAAATATGAAGTCCAGAGAGGGGGGTCCCATCCATCCTTCCCTCTGCCAGGAGATGTAGAACAGAGGAATACAGTGAAAATCCTAAAAAATGGCTGGCTCTAAAAGAATTATGGGGAATGGGAACGGTTTGAAACTGTGCCCTGCCCTCTTTTCAGCGGTGTAGGGAATAAAATTGCACAAAGTCCTAAGGAATTCTGTACAGAAGTTTGAGTAGGTGCTGGTTCAACTATGTCTGCAATTCTGCTTTATGCCCCAAGTGCTTAACATCCATGAGAATGTTTCTTTATTTTTTTTTATTTTTTATTTTTCAGAGAAAGAGGAGAACAATAAAAATGAGCTTATTAGCTTCTGAAAGGCTATCCCAAAGCAAATAAAGCTTTTTAAAGAGTTTGGCTTGCTCCTGTGAAAAACTGGCCTATGAAAAAATGAAGTTTTTCAGATCAAATATACCAGTCTACAGCTGTACAAATTCCCTTTCACAGAGTATGAATGCTGCAATTTGCTAATGTACATTTTGCTTTTCATAATATTCTCAAACCAGTTTGTTTCAGAACATTCACAAAACTGTCATTTTTAAAACTTTGCTTCTGAACACATGGCATGGTTTTCTCACTTCAAAAAGCAGCATGTTTGGGTTTTTGGTTTGGTTTGGGTTTTTTTTTCATGTATCTTTTAGCTAAACACAATGCTCTCCAGCCTCAAATGAAGCAGAAGCTTGGAGAGATGATCCAAATGCCTGAAATTCTTGGCCAAAATGTTTGAGCTGCTTTTTTTTTTAATTATTATTCAGTATTTCTGTGTGTTCTTGAGGATGTATTTACTGTAACTTTATATCCTCTAGGTCAGGGCGTGTTCTAATGCTGCTAACGGGGTGAGTGAGACATGTCACAGTTAATATCCTAACACTGAACAAGCATTTCTAGTGTCTTCTTCCCCAGGTTATGCTGGTTATGAGTGTCGTGATCTCTGTGTAGACCAACAATTAAATGCTGGTTTGCATTCTTTTAGTCGATTATGATTTACCAGTATAAATTTCAGGTGTAGATTACCCTGTACCATACTCTGAAAATAGCTGCAATGGAGAGAAACTTCTCTTCTGACAACATAGATGAGTGTTCTCCATAAACCTATTCTTGTCACTGGAAAAGATGAAGAGAACCTCTCTGTTAATGCCTAGCAAAAGGTGGTGGAACTCTGGGAACATTTTGTTCTTACTGTTGCTGCTCTCAGCAATAAATAACTATTGCACCTTTTACAGCCCATTCTTGTAAGTGCTGGGAGGCAGATGACTAAGGGGAACCTGACTGAGGCAGAGGAAGTAGTTCTAAAGTGAAGCACTGCAACACCAGCTGCCTGGATGCCCCAGTGCAGGAATTAGTTGATTGTTTTAATGATTTTGGGCTTTGGATGCATTTCTTTGAAACACAGGCTTGAACTGTTGTTTGCTAAACTGTTGCCAAGGCCTTATGCATTGGGGATATTGTGATGGAGGGGAAAAACACATTGCCACAGATGCAGTGTAGTTTATTTTATTTTATTTTATTTTGTTTGTCTGTATTGACTCAGCACCATGGCAGCTGTTCTCTTTTCAAATAGCTTTGTTTTCCTGAGGCATAGTCTATACTTATTTCAGGAAGTTGTAGAGGAAGAAGAACAAGTAAAGGACTCCAGATGAAATTCTGAACACAACCATTCTCACACTATTTAGGAGTAAATTTTATATCCATGTATACTTTTGCAGATGGCCTGAAAAGAAATGGAAACTTGAAAGCTTTAAGACAGAAGAGTGTTCTGAAAGGATGGATTAGTAGTATTTTTAACAGTGTGTGAGCATGTGAACCAGTCCTTGAAGTGCTATGTGCAAAGGGCAAGTGTGCCATTCGACAGGTGAGAAGTAGAGGTGTAGCCTTCAAGTATTTTAGAAGGTCTGACAAAGCTTAGAGGGTAAACTCAGCCTTGCCACTAGCAGGGAATTGCCAGGGAGTGCTTTTGGGGTGAGATCTTAATTGTTGTATTTCTGACTTGGCTGTTTGCTCCTGTCTTCCAATGTAGAGCTTCTTAAGTGAGGCAAAAGAATGCAGACCTTGTTGAAATGTCTACTTTCTACTGAAAACTAGTAGGCAAGGCTCTTAACACTAGAAAGTTGTCTCCATCTGCATACTACATGCTCCACAAAAAGAACAGATAGTATTTGATTAAGATTTACTTTGTTATAGGAGATTTTATTTTGTCATATATGTTGCTGCTCAGTGTTTTTCCTCTCGTCCCTCCCTTCCACGAATGCAGAATTCCCAAGAACTCAAAATTCTGCTTGCTCTGAGAATCACTGCCTATTGGTGCTGGTACTGAATGTCTACTTGGCACAAAGTTAACTTGCTTCCTTTAGAGATGTCATCACCAGACACCTGATTTGTTACATACATACTTGTAAAAGTTGAATGTCCTGGTGAATCAGGGAAGTGCCAGGCAAGTTTCAAAATGCTAGTGCTGAACTCTTTGTTTGAAAGTGGGGAGAAGTGCTATGTAGCCTCTCCTAGGTAATTTGTATTCAGTGGATTCTCCCTCAATGTCCTGTTATATTAATCCTGAGACATTTGTCACGAGTCAGCCAAAGGATTAAGAGAGAAAACTTTGAGTTGCTCGGAATTTTCTAGCCATATGCTTGGCCTTAAAGGATGTGTTAAGTATCAGGTGATTCAAATTGAAAAGCTCAGCAGCTTTATAATCTCTTGGTCTCTAAAGTCACTCCAACTACAGATGCCAGAAGCAGAAGCTCTCAGGACTGGCTCATTGCTGTGTGTGTATGGTACATTTTGCCACTGCTGCTTTAGGAGCAAAGATCCAAAAAGGAAAGCTCTCAGTCATTTCTTTCCTGTCATAGAGTAAGTACCTGAAAATAATTATACCCTTTACTGGAAATATTTGGCATCAGTATCGTGGCTTCACCATTAACATTTTCTACAGTTTCTTTCCAGACTGCCAGTTCTTTTTTATTACTGCCTTGTTAACGTGATGAAATGATGACAATCTTCCATCCTTGCCTTGGATGCAGCCAAATGACATAAGAACATTTGTCTACAGAAGTAGCTGAATAAAAGACTGAAATGGCCAATTCATAACAGCACCTGCCTTACATTGTCTGTAGAGCCTGGCCACGCATGCACCTCAGCCTCTCAAGGTTTTATACACTGAGCTAAGGAGATATGCTTTTGGTTTAACTAAATCCAAGTGCAGTTCTCCACAATATTATTTATTCTTTAGAGCCTCTCACTTTATTCCTTTCCAAAATTTCTAGCAGTTTTGCTATTTGGATATCAAGTCTTTGGCAAAAGTGTTTATGCTTAATGGGCCTCTGAATAGAGGACAATCTCTGTAATTGAGAGCTGATTTTAAGCCATATTCTCTTATTGCCATCACAGAAACATACAGCACATACCCTGCAATTTTAAATGGGCTCAAATCAAAGGATCTTACTTTTTACAACTGGCCTCTACCTGTTACTGTCTGTACTTGTAAATTATAAATTGTTCTTAACTTTGGAAAAGTTTGTGTCTACTTCATCTCAGTTTTTTTTTTCTACTCCAACTAGGCACAAATGACTGAGCATCTCATTTAGCACGCCTGTGTGTGTCTGCATTAGCTGAATCCATAGGTAAACAAACACGATGCTATTGAACCACTGCCAGGAATTAAAATGTCATTTTACAATTTCAAATGACTGCTCCTGTACCTTTCCCACTTCTGTGGCTACCTTGCTTTTCTGATCAAAAGCACCTTGAGTCATAATGCGAAGTCAGGCACCTAAGGCATCTCTTTTTGCTTCTCTTAGTTGACTGTTTGCTAGCTCTTTATTCTTGCTTTACCACTGATACTAAAATTAAAAAACAAAACTCCACAGAAGGTGCAGGACTTGCTTAGTTTATACCCATCAACTTTGTCTGTCCTCTGTTGTTTTTCTTGATCTACTCTCATGTTCTAGATTTATCCAATTTAAACAGCGTGTCCTTAGGGCAGGGCACACCTCAGTGTGTATTAATTAATGCTTGAACCTTTCTATTCACTGCAGCATGTCAAGCACATCGTCTACTGGTTGGCTGAGACCTGATGAGCAGTAGGAAGGTTATAAAGCACTGTTGAAATGGGTCTCTGTGTGGTCATTAAAGTGCATTCACTGTCTATCTATCAGCCTGTCTCTTCTCTTACTGTTTTTTCCTTCAGCTCTCCTTGACCCAAAATTACACTCCCATTTTCTGTCAATTTTTAGTCCTCTTTACCTGGCCAACTTCCTAATTCAGTTCTACAACAAAATATTTGGATATACTTTTACATGCTCCTCTTGAAGACAGTCTAGCTCTCTAGAGGGCCCAGTGCTGACCCTACCATTTCTTTGCCTTTATCTGCTTGTGGATGTAAGGGAAAAGGATGGATTCATGTGCTACCTTCTCTTATTCTTAGTAACTTTCTGTAGTGACTGCTTCTATCCTACAAGTTCTCACTGAAGGATTTTTTCTGAGAAAGTGAGTTGAGACTGCTAGTGACACCCTTCTACATGCCTGCTGTTGGCACAGGTACTGCAGAACTGACTTGGAAAGACAGTGTCCTGTACTTCTGCTAGCTGTGACCAGTCTCTGGTCTGCCAAAGCTTTCTTCTCCATTCTGGCATCTATTTTCACATCTTCTTCTGTGTGGGGTTTTGGTTATTCTGTTTTTGTTTTCCAATCCTAAACCTTGCGACTTTCCTACTGTTAGGGACTCTCCTGTTTTTATCTATTAATGTATTATCTCAAGAGTTTGTTCAAAGTGTTGAAAACTATTTTTCTGTCTCTTGAATGCATTTTTTGAAAGACCACACAGAAGTAAGGGTCTTATAAATCTGAGACAATAATTGCATTATGCAGAGTAGCTGTGTGTTTTGATTTGTGAAGAGGGAAAAGAACCACAGAAAGAAAAGTCAAATTTAGCTGCCTGGTCCTTTTGTTAGCTATGTCTGCTGCAGTATTTTGTTGCTAGCCTAGTTAAATGTTATCACTGAAGTCTGTGTGCTTTAGACAGTGTTTCTTGGAGAAGAGTGATATTTTAATTGCTCTCCTGCTTGTCTGATGCTTTGGCCAGGTATTGGCTTTGAGAATGAAAGGTACTGATTTGCCAGTAGTGATACAGCTGACAACAGTACAATTCTGGATGTCTAGAGAAGTAAAAATGGGTTTGCTGCCCTTAGGAATATAAAAAGAGAAGGCTTGTTTTGAGATAAACTCTTAGAACTTGGTGTAGGAAGTTGTCTCATATCTAGTTTTACTACATGATGAAAGGACTATTCTTGACCTGTGTCTTCAAACACCCTCCTGTACCTCTCAGTGTCTCTAATTGCCACTTTTCCATTTGTATATATTCCATTTTATTAGTATTATTTTCTTGAAAGTTGATTTACTTTTCTAATCCATAAGTCTCTCTCCCTTGGTCCCTTTCACTTTGGGAAGGGAGAGGGGTTAGTAAAGCAATCTGTCATTTGCCTGCTGGCCAACTCAGCCTCTAAACCTTCACAGAAACATTGTCCAAGTGGTCAGTTAGTTCCTGGCCTTATGGGCACCTACACTTTCTTAGGACATCACTTACAAAGCTGCTTGTGTGGCAATGCCATCCTGCCACTATCAAGCTACCTGGTGTTCCTTGTCAACCCCAGCTCCTAAACTAGATCTCTAGGTCAGCACCTGGAAATGCCTGTCCTGTAAATGTTCCTGCCATTCCCTGGGCTGGATAGAGCAAGGGCAGTAATGAAAGAGGCATGTATGTAAATACAGAGTGGGGATAAGAGGGGTGTTGTGTGCACAGACGTGGTCCCTTGAAAGAGCTGATCTGGCTGGAGCATTGATTTATGAAAGAATGGATACCTGGTGATGATCCCAAGCAAGGGGCAGGGGAAGCAGGGCTGTTAAAACCCCTTGGTCTGAAATCTCAAATCACTGAAGTACTTCAGCCACACTCCTCCACATCTTCCCCATGTCCTTGGCATCACAGGCATTGCATGGAGAGCCTGAGTGCCCAGCTTGGCACTGGAGCTTCTGAGCAGCAGCCTCAAGGTTCAGAAATGCAGTGCTGAGGTGGGGCTGTGTCTCCTCTGAAGAGGGTGAGGATAAGGAGGCTAATCTTGTGCAGCAACAGATTTGCAAAGTCATTTGATTGGTGTTGGCCTCACAATAGCCAAATGGTCCCTGTGTGTTCAAAAACATTGTTGGTGCCTAGCAGATGAAATTCTAGACTCCTATGTCTGCGAGAAAGCACCGAGAGGAGATGAACTGCAGAGTAGGAGAGATTAGGTTCATTTCTGCTAATTTCAACAGAATTGCCTCTTCAGCCAGCAGCTGGGAGAAACCAGAGCCCTTAGATTTTTGTCTAAGAAAAACTGGAAATTGACCGTTTCATGATTTGAGCCAGTAGATGTCAGCAGTTCCTTTAGAAATGGTGCAGCAGTAAATGAACAGACTTGTTCACGTCCAAACTTCTCTGTGATATAAAAACATTTTCCCCTAAAATCAGGAACTGCATAAAATATAACCAACAGATAAGGACAGACGGTGTATTCCTAGTGATTGGTGAGAGTGGCAGGAAGAAATGTAAAAGACAACACAGTATATTCTTGTAATGATCTAATTTTTAATCTCTTATGTGGTAAATATATTTTTAGAGGCATAAAGATTGTATGAAATGGTTTTATTCTATTAGTCTGTAAATCAAGAATAAGAAGTATCACTGAAAACTGAATTGGTAGCCACTGCAGAAGTACCCCGTGGGTTGAAAAGAAACCAAATAATGTCCATATTGTTAATTTTCGGTCTGTGTTGCTAACGATGCTTAAATGAACATCCTTATGTCCGCTAATCCCGATGTCCACTCCTTTGACCTTGAGCCAATATCACAAGTGTCTGTAAAAGCGTCTGAAGACGATTCATTTATTTGAGCTTGAGAGTCAGCAGGGGGAGCTCAAACCCATTTGGTTCAACTTTCAAATACTCGTTATTAAAGACATTTTAAACTAGGCCATTTTATTTACACGCACATGCACACGCCCACTCATCCTCTTGGACATGTACACGGGATTCCTAGAGCATAGAATCTATATATTAGCAGACTGTTTAAAAAGGCTCGTTTTCATCTCCTCATGTCAGACATCTCATAAAAAAAGAGGTTAAATAAATACTTAAAATTAGTCCTAAAAAATTATCCTTTTTCACTTATCTGAAGGTAGGGGGAGAGAAACAATATGTCCCTCCATCCTGTGGTCAGGAGCTGGTGTGGAAATGCAGTGAGCTGTGTGTTAGCTCACACTCCTTAGGAGACTGGATGCTTTGGGACTGTAGTCATTAAGAAGGAGATTTCCATTTTCATTATTTGAGCATCAGATTAGTAAAATAAACTTATTTTTTTCTTAAATAGTTTGGGAAACAGTACATTCTAATACCTCTGATTGCATTCCTACTAAGGTGCTTCCTTTGTGTTTCAAGTGAATAAAAATCAGACTTTTGCCATAGGTCTGCAATATTTTCTGGACTACCATTTGGATGAGTTAGTCCCAGTCAGAGATAGTCTGTGGAAGCTCTTTTCTGCTACAGCCTTGTGCTAAATTTTTATTTATTTATTTTTAAATTGTATTTTTGGGTATGCATCAGATATTTAGAGTATTCTTAAGTAGATGATAATTGCTCTACGTAAGAGAAATACCATTTCTGCATTAAATTTTTGAGCCACTTTAGCTAAGGAAGCATTTTTAATTCATTCTGTCAGGGGACAGCTAAGTGACTTGCCCAAGGTCACAGAGCAGTTAGCTGGCATTGCTGGGAATCAACACCTTATCTCCTCAGGTTTCTGTGTGATGTTCATCTCTAGTGCCATGTCATTGCCTTGGGCAAACAAAGAGATTTTCTATTTTCTGATGGCCTTTAAGTTTTCAGACGTTTGTTAACGTCTCATGTATTATTTCCCCAGATACTTTTTCATTGTAACTGAGAATGTTTTAACCTGTTGATTGTATTGATTTTTGATGCAGAAATAGCAGGCTGCTCCATTTCAAACTAAATTTCAAGGGCATGAAGATTGTTAGCCACTTAGCTCAACACAGTTGTTCCTTTTATTTTTATCTCAGCCAGGCATAGAAAGAGCTTGAGAGGTCTTAGCCTTATTTTCTCTATCCTGGATGGAATCCCGATAACTTCAGATGCTGGAAGAATTGGAAGGAAAAAGTAAAGCTCTTCTTCTATATAAGCAGATGTGTAGCCAGCTGTGCTTGTGCTAGTGACATCTGAGAATGTGGTGTGTACACCAGCCTCCCTACCTTCACACTCTCCTGGCTGGGTGCTGCTGCACCACTCAACAGTTGCTGTGAGGTGTTCCTCTCTGAACCAGAGACAAATGGCAACTGTTCCACTGAGGGTGCAGCTGGCACCCTGGAAAGCAGCAACATCCTTAAGGGATTTATATTCTTGTAAACTCTTAATGCATTTCTGTGTCTTGTCTCCCACCACTCGTTTTATTTTATTTTTTCTTCTTTAATTCCAGCCCCAAACTAGGATTAAGACTTTTAGAAATTGTCCTGAAGTCCTTTCCTTTGACTGCATGCTGCAGCATTTTTTATATTTCATATGGATTTCTTGTTTTGATAAATTGTTCCTAGTCCTATTCCTTCATAGTAATCTACATTTGATGCACATTTCCCTTTACAGGCCCAGCCATCTCCTTCAGAAAACCACTCCCTGTGCACAATGGGCCTGAGCCAATGTATGCTGAACTCTGCAGCAATATTCCCAGTGTTGGCAGTGCATCTAAAACCTGAAGGTGAGGATGGAAACCCTTGTCAGCCATACAGGCCAGTGAAGTGAATTCATGCAGACCTTGGGTATGTGGGTGAAGGAAGGAGAGCTTGTTCCAGGGCTTTTCTGTTTCCCAGATCATAATTTTCTGAAGAAGCTGCAACTTCTATATATTATTTTTTTTTCTTCCTCTCTCTCTCTCCAGAGGCTTTTTCAGTTGCTTCTCTGTGCACCCCTCTTCTGAATCCATAGAACCACTGATGCAGAGCTCATTCTTCTCTGTGTTCGCTGGTTGTTGTGTGTAGAAGAGCAATTGCATTTTGCTGTGCCTGAACAACTCTCCACCTGTGGAGGGCAGGGGTTTTCTGCTACAAAGTTGGTCAAGAAATGAAATGTAGAGGAAAAGGGTTTCAAGTGGGTAGCCATCTCCAGTTCCTGCTGATTTCCAGCTGCTTCTGGTGAACTCAGCTCTACCCACATGAGGACGGCAAAGTGTTTATTGTAGGGCATTGAGAGAAAAGGATTGTGATGGGAGGTCTAAGTGTGGATAGTCTAGACATATTTTCTTTTTTTTTTTCTTTTTTTTTTTTTGGTTACTGTTGTAATTTTAATGCATTGCCTGTGGTAATTTATAGACTGAAAAAAAAAAAGAAAAAAAAGAAAAATAAGGTGGTGTGTGTACAGTTCCCCTCCTGCCCTCCCCATCAGCAAATTTTTAAACCACTGAGTTGCTGGCAGCTGCAGCTTGACAAAATGATGCTGCCTAGGGTAGCTCCCTCTTTGGCAAAGGCTGGAATAAAATTGGGGAAGACATGAAATTAAAAAGGGATCGTTTAAAATCGAGTGCTGATTACCCACTTCCATAAATACATTAGAGTACAAGAAATTTATTGCACTTGGACATATTTGCAAGCTGCTTTTTGGAAATGGGTACAAATACACTCTGAATAATGTCCTTTTGCTGCTTGACTGACAGGCAATCTCTCAGTGGTTCTACTGAAAAGCAACTTAGGCTAGATTTTTCAGTAGGATGCATGTCAGAGCTTAGTTTTCATTCTTTCCAAGATGCTTAATAACATTCAGAAAGTACAAGAGAGCTTGAGAAAGTGATGCAAAATGGTAGTGCTTTTCAACATATGAGAAGTGTAGAAGGCATTGGTCTGGGTGCACAGAGCAGGCTAAATGTTTATAAACAGTATTATGAGTCAAAAAACCACAGCAATACTGACTAAAATATTCTACATAAAAATTTTCTTCTTGACTGTAGCACTATTAAATCAAAGCAGTAGACATCTATAAATCAAAGATGTAATAAATATTTCAAATCTGTTTGTAAAAAAACCCAAACTGTTTCTAGCTTTAGGACTGATGCCATGGGGTCAGTCGAGAGTCCCAAGGACAGGTATCACCATTTTGGCAAAACAAAAACACAGGGTAAGAAGTCTGGGGGTTTAGTGTGCCTGATTGGTTTTTTTTTTGCTGTTTTTATTGTTGGTTTGTTGTTGTTTTTTTCATTCTTTCCCACAAGTGACATTAGTTTTTCTGAATGTACCAAACAGAATTTGACAACAAGCAGGAAATTTAAAAAGTTATCTCTGAATAGTGTGTATAAAATAATCTAAAATAAAAGAAGCAAACAGGCACCAAATCACAGTGTGACACTGAGCCTTGATACCACACAGAAGGCATTACTTTAAAAAAAACAACACCTAACATGAGTCTGAGATCACACTGTAGTCTGAAAACTTCTTTGTTTTTGAATTGCCTCTAGAGCAGGACCCAAAGCCCCAAACTCATGCTTTCTCATGCCATATTCTGTTTTTAAATAATACACTGAATTTCTTTTGTACATATCTAACATAGTATAAAATTTACCAAGAAGTGAATGATAATCATATTGTATCTGCAAATCAGAATTAATCTATGTAGCTTCCTGTACATTGCTAACATGAATCTGTAAATGAGGGCAAAGTCTAAATATTAAGGACAAAGTCACAGAGCTCGTACAGGCAGTGACAGAACTGGGAACAGAGTAAATGGAACTGTGTGCTCAGTCCTCTCACTTTTAGAACAATCTGTTCCACTTAAAGGCAGGGGAGGAAAATGCCACTTAAGTGGCTTACTAGATGTCTATAGGTTCTTAGTGCAAGTCTGGTAACATCAGAACAAGTTGGTATTTTACCTGTTGTCTGTGTGAAGAGGTTTTATCTAGGTAGCATTCTCTCTGATTTAATTATTTCACTGCTATGAAGGGAAGTAAAGGGAGGAATGATATATGATATGTCTGAAATCTACCATGGCATAAACTTAATTTATTCAGAGGAGCAGGTACCTTCTGAAAGTCCTGTTAAAGGACAGAAGTAGAGAAGATGCATTTCTACCAGATTTCAGGGATGTCAGCTGATATTTATTAATGACTTAAAGATTTGTTTCTTCCTCTGTGTGATTTAAAATGTTTATGTAATTGAAGTTTTAGAACTTGCTCTAAATCTTCTCCAAATTATGGCTCCATCAGCAAGTTTGTTTTCAATCTGACCTGTGATGTCAAGTATCATTGCATTAAGTCATGTACTGCATCCAAGCAAGGTGACAACTCTGGCTCCTTATTTTCATTGACATGGTTTAAATGTAATGATTTTTCAGCAGCCTGGTGCTGTTGTTTGTAATTCTGAATGATATTTGAGAGATAATTCAGCTCGGTTTCTCACATCCTGTTAGATCCCATGTGAATTACACAGTTTCACACTGCAGTCAAAGGAATGTAAAACTGACATGATGTACTATACAAAAACCCAGGAGAAAACACCAACTTCAGCAGTTCTGTGGTGAAAATGTGACTGCATTGGAATGGCTGGAGATAGCCATGTTTTGCAGGCTGAGAAACTGAGGCACGTAACGATTATTTGTGGAAGATCATAGTAAATTAGCCCCAAAGGTTAGAAAAGAACCCAAATACCCTAATGCTTTCTCCAGCAAATTGATACATGTAGTTTATTGTAATAGTTTGGGCAGGCAAATGACCATTTACAATCTCACCATGGATTAAGCATTGATCTTGTAGCCTGGAATTCAGTGTTTTATTCCTCATTATGCCCTTGGCAGGCTCTTTGGCACATGACAGAGTACTTCAGTTCTGTAGAAGTAATTTTTTTCTATCTGTTATAAACTGCAGTTAATAACAGTTACCCAGTGTCTTGACATGTTTGAATTACATGGAAAAAAAATCTGCAACAAATGCCAGGTAGTATTACTAATTGTTTGGCTTTTATTTTAATTGCTTGGATATTGGTAGAAAGTACTTCAAGCCAGGGGAAAATAACCCTTCTGTTAACAGAATACAGCAAATGGAAAATTTGACAGGTGAAAAGTTGCATTGCTAACTAGGCCTGGTAGCCTACTGGAAGATAGCATGCTAGTACTGCTTAAAAGGATGCTAATGTATGGATAATGAGATAACATTATAGGAGCATTTAATTTCATATGATCTACCTATGGTCCTCCATTCAAATGACTATGAAACTAAAGCAGGAAAAAATTATTTGGTTTCCTGGATTTCTTTATACCTACGAGAAAACCGAGGCAATGGTAAACGCTTCAAAAACTGTTGCATAGTATCAGTTATATAATATTGAAAACATCAGAGAAAGATGATTTCTTGCTGAAGGGTAAATAGACTTTTTATCTGCTGAGAGAGTGCTTGAGCAGCTTTCTAGCCTTAGGAAATGACCCCTGATAGGTGCCAAAAAATACTTTAAAGCCCATTCCCACATGATGACTGTGACCCATGTAGAATCTATTGTATTAGTGATTAAACTGATCACCACACTGACACTTGTGGAAGAAGTAGAAGAATAGGACCAGGGAACAGGACTGGAAAATACAGGTCACCTCAGTAGCATGCTAGGATCTACCCAGGGAGGGTGCTCTATAGAAGTACATAACTATTCTGGGACAGGTAATGATTTCACTGCACAAAAGAGTCACTCAACTCAAGGAAACTTGCAGACCCAAATCTCCTTTGATTTGAATGTAGATCATTGGCGCATGGATCTACTCCTGGCCTTTTAAAGGTCCTGCATAAATCAAGTAAGTGACACATTCTTTCTATAGTACTTTAAAAAGTAGAAAATTATATTCACTCATACACAGGATTCAATTTGTTGCAATGGAGAGGGAAATTGTATTGATGCTCTGCCTGAGGAGTTCTTGGGTGGGAAAAAAAGGACTTCTCTCACCTTTCTAAATAAATTTGCCTTTTTCTTCACTTCCTTTGTTTGATTGTGCTGCTTGTACCAAAGCAGAGGATGCTGAGGCCTCTGGTGAAAGTTTCTGCTAGAGCAAGCTGCTCAAAATTAGAGGGCAGAGTGCCAGTGGACTTGCTTTCTGCAGTGAGCATAAACAGAAGCAAACCCTTGACAGTAATTTGAGAGTGATGGTTAATATCTCTGAGGATGGTATGAGGCTGGACTTACCAACACTGTAATTGTATGACTCTGACTTGTCTCTGAATTATTTTCTAAATGTTGTTAAAGGATAACTGTGGTGTCTTTTCATGCTTGTGTTCTGCTGGAAGCTTCTGAGAGATGCTTTATTGGTGCAAGTTTGAAGTTCCTTATCTATTCTGTTGTCTAGAGTTCTGGTTGTCTCTCTCTGGGACACTGTACAGATATAAAATGCAAACCTCAGAGAGGACTCAGTGCTGCAGTGAGGGCAGCCCTTCTTAGCAAGGAGAATGAGGAAAAAGAAGGCAAAAAAAAGAAGCAGAAAAGACAGAGGCAGCAAAATAGTTGAACATGAAACCTTTCAATAGAAAGGTCTCAGACAGAGCTTTGAAGACTGAGGCCTCTGCTGAACACATGGAATTTCATAGTTGGGGAGCTCAGCTCTGAAGTCCCTGCTCTCAGCTTTAACTTAACCAGTCTTAATTTCCTTTGAGACAACTAACAAGATAGAAACATATCTGAAGAGATGAGAGAGATGACCTATGCCTGGTATTCAGTACCAGGGTCCCAGTGCTGTTAAGGTCATTGACTGCATGAGTTATCAGTCCCATAAGTTCAGATTTCCTGGAAGCAGCTTTAACTAGCCTGTTTGTCTTTTATCCATATGGATATAGGTACATATACATATTCATTCATCAAAATATGCATACATATATACAGAGATACATATATTATATCTTCCTGCCTCTTTCTGGGCATTGTGATTTCCCTTTTGAAGTGTCTAGGGTCCCCCCTTTAGATGATTTTGTGTGTCAGGCTTCTCTGGCTCCATGCTCACCTCACTCTGCGAAGTGAAAACCTTCTCATGTTGCTCCTTGTACTTGGAGAGGAGTCCACTGGACAAGTTTTACTTGACCTAGAGACAGTTTAGCATGACATCTGGTGTATTTTATGAATGACATATTGTCAGTGTAGTTTAAGCAAATTTGTGGTAAGGTAGAGCAGTGGAGAGAAAATGATCCCAGTGCAGTTCATTCCAAAATGAACTCCCTCCTATTTCAAATTGCTTTTGATGTGGTTGATGGTAGTGTTTCAAAGGCAGTAGTTGCTAGCAAATGGGAAGAAAAGCAACAGTGAATTAAAGATTTGAAGAGATAGAAATGGTAATTTATAGGTGAGGAAGACTGATTAGATATGTTGTTACTTTTTAGTTAATGAAATGACCTGTCTAGTCAAATTGGATAATTCCCATAGTGAGATGTTTTTTCTTTATTTTCAGTTGAGTAGAATCTCTCTTTTTCCTTAGTAAAAACAAAATGGCAATTTTAGCATTCTTAATTGGTTTGGTTCTTTTCCATGGTAGCAAGTGAACTGAAAAAATACTGCTTATGAACAGGTTATGAACTTAAGTCTAAAACCCATGCACTGTCGGCATCGAATAAAAAAGTGGCTAATGAAACAACCTCCAGTTTCTAATTTCACAGAGAACTGGTGTTGCTTTAAGGTGTAGTTCCTGCATGAAATGCATGCAGTGAATGAATATTAGTATTGAGAAGCCAAGATAATTTGTGGTTGAACGGTGTGTCTGTACTCAGAGTGACAGAATGCAAAGCCAAACCTATGCATTATACCAAATTCCATTGAAAGCAATAATAGAAGTGTAGGGAAAAGTTAAAATTACTTCTTTTAAATAATCTTTTTGTTCCCAGATACGTCTGCAGGTGAATTAGAGGCAATGTATAGCACATTTGCAGTGATTCTTAAGAAAATTATGCTCTCTAGAAGAATAGAATCTATTAACAGTAAATTTTTAATACAGTAACTTAACTGATGGTGGGAGAGGTGAATTAAGTAAATTAAGCTATAGGTGTCCCAGTTAGTACTGCTGAAGAACAGATAAGTTTGTCAAAAATAAAAACTAAGATTTTTGCAGCCCAGCTGTTTGTCTTGCTGACACGTACTGGTGTCTTTGGCTAGACCTCTGAATTTTCTTTTTGGCTCTTTTGGCATTTAGCTCACTTCTCTCTGATTTATTAAAAAAATCATAGCATGAATTATGTCCTCTAGCATCTGGAATACTTTGCTCCTGATGTGTTTTTCATCTGTGCACATGATACTAAAGTTTGGACCTCATGCTTCTCCTGTTACCTCTGCTGACTCTGCCACCACTCATTATGCAAGTTTGAAAATTCGTATAATGGTCCCATAGGTTTATGTTCCAATTTCACACCCCTTCTTCCCCCCCCAACCCCATCCTCACACTTCCTTTATTACATTCCTTTCAGTGGATTTCTCACCTCATCCCAAAATACCAGATTTCTATCAAACAGGTTCTCATTTTAGTTCAATTTCTTAGAGTCTTACAAATATAAATGAATGATAAAAAAAAAAAATAGACTCAAATACAGAGTCTGACTCTAGGAACTCAGGATGACAACATATTTTTTGAATTTAAGTTGTTTGGTTTGGTTTTTTTTTGTCCCCCATAGGTCAGATGATGCTCTCTGGGCCAAGGCTTTATTTCTTTTTCCTTTTTCTTTCTTTGAACAGGGAATGTTGGATTTTGGGATCCTTTTGTCACATAATGTCTTTGTCCAATGGCTTTTTCTCAAAACTACTCAATTTGCTGTAGTTTGACAGCTCTCCACTAGCTCAGATTGTAGGGAGCTGTAGCGTGGATTCAGAAAAATGAATTCAGTTTCTGTCAACAGAAGGAATAAATGTGCATCTGTGAGGTAGTCCTGGATTACTGCATTGTCATAAACCATTATGGCAAAGTTGATATGGTAAACTTGAGAGAAAGAGCTGTCATCATGAGCTGGAGAAGATCAGATAGAGAGTAAGCAGTCACACAGCCATCTATTGTTTGCACGGCTCTGACAGGCTGGCATATTCTGTTTGTGGAGGCAAAATGCACTTTTTCTACCATCCCTGCACTGTGCTAACCTCAAGGTGCTGGGAGGCCAGCTAAGAAGGTTGATTGTTTCTTCACTAATAATAGTGTCAGATGTATATTTCTGATTCCTTCAGTCTCTTTGTTTTGTAAATCCTTTTTGTTTTGATATAAGAGGAATAAATGGATAATGCTACTTATTCTGAAATGTGTCTCTGGCAGTATTAAAGAAAATTAATTCACCTTCTTGTTGCCTAAAATACCTGTATAGTTATGGGAACTGAAAAGAAAATACTTTTTGTAACAGTCCAGTCTTTTTGTAAATGGATTTTCTTGCTATGATTTGGCAGAGAGGTCTTGTCAAGATAGCTGACTTATGGATTTTAGTAGCCTAGGGAAGACTCATCCCTTTCCTAATTTAACCAGCTGAGAAAGAGTTGACCTGCCTGTGAAAGAGTTGTGGCTGCTTGGTTTGTTGTTTTTTTTTTTGGCATGAATTCCTGAAAGCACTGCAACTTTTCTAGGGACTGGGTGATCAACTGTTCTGCACAGTATGGTATTAACACAGAAGAAAAGGCATGCACACATCCTTTAAAATACTATTGTTCTTGGGTTTCATCCTGAGTCTCTGTTGGCTATACATATGAGTGAGAGTAACCCAGGGCCTTTCCTGTAAAAATGATTTAACTGATGGATGCTAAAAATAACCCATTTGTAGATACAGGTGCTGTAATTCCTACAGATAATTTTTTTTTTTTGAACATGAGAAATCATATTAAAATCAATTAAAATGGTGTGATGTGAAAGGGTCTCTGTGTTGTCTGGTGCTCCATCAGCTCCCTCTGCAGGTACAGAATCAAGAGTTGTGCTTGGGCTGCTGCAAATCATACAAAACAAATCAGACTTGGAGCACAAAATGTTTTCTGGTTTTGTCTGTTCAGTGTTAACTCCTGACTTCAGTTATTATTGTGCATCCTAGTAAATAATCCTCTTTTTATTTTTTTTTTCTGCTTAACTTTCTAGAAATGTAAAAATATTTAAAAAGAAATATTTGAAAAAGGTACCTCTGTGCTTTGTCATATCTGAGAGCTGCAGTTTTTATAAGCCTCGAGGAAATAATGCAAATCTGCACAATATGTGTTAAAGAAAGAAATAAATAAGATCAGTATCTCAGGGCCAAACTGAGGCCTACGGAAGAAATGACTTTCAGAGTCATGCTGTGACTGGCACATAAGGTTTTTGGAAAGCCCTGAGTACAACTCAGTGTTTTGGTTTTATTTTTTTTAATGAAAAAGCACTAGTAAATAGAGTTGAACACAACAAGAGCTGAGCACTTTGGGTTGTTCTCATTAAAAATATATACCCTGTCACTTCAGTGTGCAACATTCTAGCATGCCTCTTGCTCCCTATTTTTTATTGTGTTTTTTTTTTATTACCTATTCTTATGGGAAATGCTGTTTGTACCTGTGTTTGAGCAGCTGCAAGAAAAATGGAGCGAGAGTCCTGAATGTGGTGGCTGTGGATTGGTCTTACATAAAGATCTGACAAAAATGATAAGAAAGGTTGTGGGATTTGTCCTGTGATAGCTGGCATATGTTCTTGCAGACTTCCCTCTAATTCTGATTTACAGGGTTAAACTCACCTTGTGCCTACAGTTTGGATAGTGTTGGGGGTGGAGTGATAAGATAGGCAGTGATTGTTCTGGGCTCCCTGCTCTGAGCAGAGGACAGCAGTGCTGGTGGTGGGCACCACTTGCCTGTGCTGAATTTGCTGCTGTGAAACAATGAACCCACTATTGATCTGCATAGATCTGTGCTGCAACTAGAGAGCTATACATTCAACATATGAATTTTCTCCACAGTTTCCTCACTTTGGTGATGATTAGTGATGAGGGGCAAAAAAAACCCCAAAACAATGTGAAGATTCCAGTGTCTCAGAAGAACCTAACTGAATCAGCATTAGTTTTCCTCCTGTTATCTCACCTGACCTGCTGTTCTATTGTGGTAGTGGCTGATGTCTGTGAACTTGGATTTTTAGTGAAGTCATGGTGTCTTTTGAGTGTGAAGGATTAAATCATGACCTTAACAGATAGAATGGCCTCTAGTTTACAGTATTTTTCTAAGCCTGAATGTGTGGTGCAGTAATGTGTGGTGTTTGTTATCTCAATCAGGCAGGGTGCTCTTCAAAACATATTAATAGGCTTTAAGACATTTGTTGTGAATATTAATAAATAGTTTATTTCCTGACACTTTTGGAAAAAAAAAACCATGAAAACTCATCAACCCACAGTAATTATTTAAGAAAAGTAATGACTAAAACTTCATGGGGAGAAAGCAGGAAGATATCACCTTGTTGCCTTTGACTTTCTTGTTGAAAATGGAATCTGTGAGCATTGTGAACTATATGGAGAGATGACAATTATCTTGACTTAAATAAGGATGGATGCTACTATAAAGAGATTTGATCAATCAAGTTCCACATTTTATTTTTTTTTTAATCTGCAACTTTAGCCTTTATTTTTTTATTTTATTTTATTTTTTTTGCTTGGGTGGGAAGAGGGCTGCTATGAATATTTATAACAAATCACTTCTACCAGAGGACACATTAAGTCTTGCAGCATAACAAAACTGAATTACCATGAAATAAACTTTCTTAATTAAACCAATTAAATTTCTTCCCAGTATGTAATTTAGAAACTCTGATAAACCCTGGTTGAAAAGGTTTGTTCTAGCCTTAAGCTGGCCTAAGAAAGAGTGAACATCTGGCCTGTATATGAAAGGCCTATTTAGGCCTTAGGCAGTGTACAAAACATTAGCTGCTGTCCACGGCATTGAATACTTTGTGTGGCCCAAGGGCTTTGCTAAAGGACAGTGGTATCATTAGGGCACAATCATGTTTATGGAATATGCAGTAACTAAGATAAGTGAGTCCTCAGACTTCTACTGCAGTGCTTGCAGCTGAACGAGAAGTGTTTCTGCTGCTTCACTTTTTGGTTGTAATTCTAACAAACTGTGTTTGTGTTTGTTATTTCTTTTTTTTTTTTTTACTGAATTTACACTTTCTAAATGTTGTTATTGACAAGCAGCATGAGGGATTTATAAAATAGTGTTTTGTTTTAGAAACACATATGGAGCTGTTATGCATCTGAAAGTGTAGTAACTTCTGGCTTACTTCTGGACATGGCTGTGATTACCAGCCAGGCCTGTCCAAGGACATTGCCTCTCATCTTCTTGCTATAACAGTAAAGGTCTGCCAGTCTGTCAGTGAGGTGAAACCACTACAAACAGAGCAGGCTTTTGTTATTTGAGGGTTTCTGCTTTGAAGTAATGCCCTTGCTCTCTTTCCCAGAGTCCCAAATCCACATTGTTTAAGGACAAAATGAGAAGTGTCTTCACTTTGTCCACTATCCCCTTTCTTTTGAGTTTTCTATGTTGAAACATAAATACAATCTATAGGATTAGGGCACCATTTCCTTATTAAATAAGCAGAGAAGCATAAAGAAAAGCATGGAGAAGGAGCCTACTCCATTAAAACATGGAGAGC